>JAJONR010013819.1:0-14344 GCA_029582245.1 Solanum etuberosum
GTCACGAGTGGCGGTGGAAGTTGTCGTGAAAGGCATAAATATCAGTGAGTTGTGATCAGGGGTGAATCTAAGATTTGAAAGTGTTATTTTAACTTATGTTGTAGGAGTGTAGAAGGAAGTTATGAATCCTTGTCACGAGTGGCGGTGGAAGTTGTCGTGAAAGGCGTAAGTATCAGTGAGTTGTGATCAGGGGTGAATCTAAGATTTGAAAGTGTTATTTTAACTTATGCTGTAGGAGTGTAGAAGTAAGTTATGAATCCCCGTCACGAGTGGCGGTGGAAGTTGTCGTGAAAGGCATAAATATCAGTGAGTTGTGATCAGGGGTGAATCTAAGATTTGAAAGTGTTATTTTAACTTATGTTGTAGGAGTGTAGAAGGAAGTTATGAATCCTTGTCACGAGTGGCGGTGGAAGTTGTCGTGAAAGGCGTAAGTATCAGTGAGTTGTGATCAGGGGTGAATCTAAGATTTGAAAGTGTTATTTTAACTTATGCTGTAGGAGTGTAGAAGTAAGTTATGAATCCCCGTCACGAGTGGCGGTGGAAGTTGTCGTGAAAGGCATAAATATCAGTGAGTTGTGATCATGGGTGAATCTAAGATTTGAAAGTGTTATTTTAACTTATGTTGTAGGAGTGTAGAAGGAAGTTATGAATCCTCGTCACGAGTGGCGGTGAAAGTTGTCGTGAAAGGCGTAAGTATCAGTGAGTTGTGATCAGGGGTGAATCTAAGATTTGAAAGTACATTATTTTAAAACTTATGTGTGTTGAAGAAAGTAACAACCAAGAATCGCCGCCAACTGGTGGCGGTGGAAGTTGTCATGAGAGGCGGAGCTAGAGTCAATTAGAAGCGAAACGAAAATTTAAAAGTATAGCTTTTTTAACTTACATGTGTAATGTATGTAATTACATTCACTACTCTTACCATATGCTTGTTTTATCTAATTTAGTTATTGTATTTTTCTGAAAGGTGTCCAGTGTAAGATTATCTAATTTAGTTATTGTATTTTTCTTTCGTTTATACTCTTACCATATGCTTGTTTTATCAACCACAAATATCCTAAAAGACATAAGAATGAAAAAAAAAACAAAAGTTTTGATGCTTTTCACTAATAGTAAACATCAAGTCTCATGTTCAAATTCCAGTAGAGATAGAAACATCATCGTTGTTGATGGAAGGTAATAGATATCCCGTAAAGATAGTCGAGATACGCACAAGCTGGCCTGGACACCACAGTTATCCCAAAAAAATTAGTAAGCAGTGAAGAGAAACAGTTTTTTAATACTAAAATTCTTGATTAACAAGAAATGGTTGTCCAAACTTTGACATGCATTATCCATTTTTGGACCTTACATGCCTTTTGACGCTAGGCGTCCACTGCTCAAAATGTATCACAAAAGACATTTGGTTAAGTTATCCTACATTGGTTTGTGAGATGTGGAACTGGACTCCTTGTATGGTCTTGGGAGATTCTCGCATCATGAGCTAGCTTTGAAGTCGAATTAGATTCAAAGCCCACATTACACTTGCCGGAGTTCAAAACTCGTAAGCTAAGATGAAGATGATAGAGATGACACTATTAAACAAAGCTTGAACGGTTAATAGATGCGGCTTACCAAAAAATATCCAATTGCTTCTTGTGATTTTCTGGCTGTGTTTCTCAGACAAAACCGAGCACTTCGAGCAATATGGTCAAAACAAACTCGAAAAGCCTCAACCCAGAGTGAAACATGACTGTCAAAAGTCAAAACCAGACGGCCAAAGTACTTGCAGAAATTTATCCAAACACGTGTAGCTTATGTTCTTCTGTTTGCGTGTATGGACGAAACACCAGCAGGATCAACCAAAGAATCATCAATTTATTCATGTAAGGATTCAATTACTCATTGTCAGTCTGGTTAGCAACACACATACTGTATAAAGGGATGAAAAAGGGTAATGTCAGTATTTGCCCCTCCATGAAAACCATTTTAGTTTCAACTGAAACAACAACGGGGGAGCCCCTAAGATTCCTTGTGCCAGCCGTGGATCATACACATCAAACTGCACCCGAGCCAAAGAATCTAAAATGACTTGGGCAGGCACAGCAGGCAAAAGCACAGGACGAGCTTCAGCTGGCACACTTTCGGCCAATTGTCGAGCCTTCTGCAGATGTGCATTAGCTACAGATGCCATTTCAAAAACTGCATCACAAAGGGCCTCACGCGAGTCCTTTTTGATCTCTGACTGACCACTTTGGTGAACCAACAATCCATGTTTCTCAGCCACCTTGGCTGGTATATATGAAAACTGATTGTTTCGACTAGCATGGTATGGCAGTGATTTAAGCAACAAAAGGAGTCCACTTGCCTTACCAATATGTGAAGCAGCATGGTCTGCCGCTGTGGATTTAATACCACCTGCTTGAAGTGTAGAGTACAGAATAGTTGATGTTGTGTCCTCAGCATATTGCTCCAATTCTTCAACAGTTTGTGGAATATCATTATTTTCTCTATTCGCATCATTTATTCGGGCTTCCACAGCTCGTTTCAGCCAACTTTTGCTAACCTTGTGTTCAGATACCACAGAAATGAGGGCCTGAGCTACTGGATGCTCAATCACCTTGTTTGAATAGATCTTGTCCAAAGCTTCTTGCCACCATAGCAAGCGCATAAGACCAATTTTGGGATCAGATGCAACATCCATAGCTCGGGATGTCTCAACATTGAAAGCTCGGAGCGCAAATGCAGCCTTCCGCATGTTTGCTGGAAGTTCAAGAAGGCAGAGGTAGTGATGATAATCATAACGTCGCACTTGCTGGACACAATAGGATAAAGCAGCTCTTATACCACCGGACGAAGAAGCACCATTCATTTCAATCCAAAGTGTGGTTTCCTAGAGTCACAAACATGAGTGAAGAAATCAACAACATAGCATCAACTGCAGATGAAACTAATAATGCTAGGGAATGCATTGGAGCAGGGAAACTTAAGACAGCCATATCCTTTTTTAGCAACAGGAAACAAAATGGAAGGATAAATAGAATGGATCGAGTACCTATCCTCATACATACAAATTAACTTGGCTTGACATGGAGGACATAATACACGGATATGACAAGACATATGTGCTTTTGGACACCTTTTTCTGATACAATGTTCCAAGAAGTTCTGGAAAACCTCTTTCATTTTGTAAATTTTTGTTTACCAATAGATGGTGGACAACAAACAGGATTCAGCATTATTTCTTGTTTCTCGCTTGAGAAATGAATATGATATATTAAAGATTATTGTCAACCTTTCACTACTGAAGTGCACAGCTGAAAGACAAATAGATTGGATTCTGTATGGGTAGGTTTAAATCGGTTATGAGGAAACAGATTGAAACGTAAACCTTCCCATTCAAGCTATGTTTTTTAGAAAAAAGAATGCATACTTATAACATAAAAAAAATGATATTAAGATTATGAATTCAACATCTAATAGGTCACAAGTACAATAAAAATTCTAACAACTAAACTAGGCATCATTTAGTTTAAGCAATTTTACAGAAAGATAAGTTCAATTGTAAGACTGATTTTTGTTTTCAGTTCATCACGAAGAAAATAATAGATTTGCAGCGGTCAATATTCATATTTGATTGCTTTGCCCACTGCACTAATATCAACTTAAGTTGCAACTTTCATTGCTTATCTTCTTATAAATCAAGAATCAGATATATAACGAAATAAAGAGCAGACAAGAAAGAATAAAAAACAATCGATAGTAGAAGAAAAAAATGAAAAAAAGGAAAAAAAGGCTTGAAGCAGAGAAGAGAAAGGCCACATATTAAAAGAACAAAAAGTCATTATAAAAGAAAACAAAGTTAAAAGCAACTCAGTAGATACAGAGATACAGAAAAATAGAAGAGCCATTGCAAACTAGAAAAATAAGACAAAGAAGAAGACAACAAAGAGAGGAGTCTGAGTACAAATGTAGCAAAAGGCCCTATTGGATAGAAGTCCTATTACACAGGTACTAAAACAGTAAAACGCCATACTTTTCTCCTCCCTTTACTTTCTCTTTTCATCTCTAAAGTCACATTCAAAGAAGTGACTGGTTCTGGCTTGGATCGCTTTAAGACTTACTGTGTCTCTTCCAAATTGCTTCATTTCACATTATTAGAATTGTAAACCATCATTTCGCATTGCTCCGACACTTTAAGCAATGTAGCAACACTATGAGTTGTATTAATTCTAAAGATGACGAAAATGAGTAAGTTCAATAGAGTTAGAGGACACAAGATGAAATGCAAATTCTGTTCTAAGAAAGTTTAAAATGTATTGGCTCAACGGCCAACGCTAGGTAGACTACTTCTAAACTATTCCTTCTAAAAAAAATTAAGAAACATTCTTTGAAACATTAATGGAGAGATCAAGCAGAAATGTAAAAAAGAAAGCAAAGCTTAATGCTCAACACTTAGTGCTCCAATACATTTCTAGTGACTTCGTTCATCACTCTGAAGTGAATAGTAAGTAGTTCTCTGACATCAGTTCGAGCATGTAGCTGCTATTTCCCGGCATTTTATTAGGGGCTGGCTAGTTGATAAGCCTTGGAAAGGCAAAGCTTGAAAGTTCGCTTATGATCCTATTGCTCTTAGGGGTCGTTTGGTAGAGTGTATAAGAATAATGCTAAATAGAGTGTATTAGTAATGCTTGCATTAGCAATGGATGTATTAGTTATGCTTGTATTAATTATACATAGATTATTTTAATGCATTGTTTGGTTTGATGCATTAAAAATAGTATATATTGCATTAAGAAAATTATTTACAAAGATACCCTTCATTTTTATGGTGGAAAAGATGTAAAAAATGTTTTGAGGGGCAATTGAGTCTTTTATCATGTTAATGCATGCATTAAAACCATTGCATTGCTAATACCTAGAAATCCATGGTATTAGCAATGCACACCTTAATACACAATAGAATGTATAACTAATGCTTGCATTAGTTATACATAGATTGAAAAAGAGTACCAAACAAGGTACTAGTAATACACAAGGCTAATACATGCATTATTTTTCCAAATACACTCTATCAAACGACCCCTTACAGTCTTACTCCTTGTCCTTCCTGTGTGGTACAAGACAGAACACCAAGGATTGGCCTCATAAGTGCAGCTACCTGAACTAAAAGGGGTTTTGTCAAAAATTATTCTGTTCTTATTAGTAAAAACATGGTGTACAACTTGCTTAGCTCACTGGTAGTGGACTTCAATTTTTATTTTTTTTGGGTTAGATCATATAAATAAAATGAAAAGGTGTAATATTTATCGAAAACAAAAAGAAAGTGTAATCTATCAACAAAACCATCTTACGTGGAACAAGCAGTTATATATTCAAGTGGAATAAGGCGACGAAAGGTTTTTGGCCACATACATCTCTAATGTATACCCATTACACTACATCCTTAAAGGATCACTGTAAACAAAGAACACCCTTCAAGTTATAAAACTAACAGAATCCTACAAAATCACATACAATAGCAGGTGACATTCCTAAAAAAATTACAATCTTTGCAACACCATTCAAAATACACTGATTCTTAAATGTTATTCTCACATAAATACACCGACTAAAGGAGCATCACAGAAATGAATTTGATCTATTGTACATTTTCAAAAAATTCATCTTTTTTCGGATAACCGTGGTGTCCATGCTAGCTTGGGCACACTTCGACTAATTCCAAAACAGGTTAGCCATAGTGTCCAGGGATTCAAACCCTTTCAAAAAATCATAGTTTGTCCTACAAAGAGCTCAGTAATCAGGTTCCTAATCAGTCATATACAAAAATAATACAAATTCAGCAATTGCAAGAAAAATAACTCCAAAAAACATCAATGGACAACAAATTACAAGAATGCAACAGAAAATAGTACTCACTCCGTCCCAATTCAAGTATCTTACTTTCCATTTTGTTCGTCTGAAAAAGAATCCTCTCATTCTATATTTGAACCTTCTACGTGGCAAGTTTAAGACCACTAAAATTTAAAAAACTCTCTTTTATTAGTAAACTCCGTGCTCAATCAAACTAAATTGGAAAGGAGGGAGTATTAGATTAAAAAGCTATCAATAAAATTGTAATCATGGGTGCTAAACAAATACAAAAAGGAAGCAATTCATCTAAATTTAAGAGTTCAAAATCAAGTTTACCTCAAAAAAATATGCTTTAGAATGCTCTGAAAACAGTTCAAAACAATTAAGTATAACTCAGACGATATTCAATGAAAATCAATGGGAAAAAAAGGGGTTTCATAAAATTACAGAGAAAGTAAGAAGAAAAAGGAATACATACAATTCGATTCCGTCTACTGTTTCAAGATTTTGACAGAGGTGGGTGCTGTTTGGCGATAGGAGCTTTTTTTTTTCTTAATTTTTTTCTGGAAATAGATCTTGCAGGAGGAAGAAGATGCTAATGGGTCTGGGTGGGCCAATATTATGGGCCTTTGTATTATGGGCTCTTAACTACTCAAGTTTTTGCATGAATTTTCCTGTCGTTAATTTTTGTCCCTCAAATTGATAGTCTTTATTCGAAAGAGGAAATAAGCAAATACCCCATAAAAGTAAAATAATTACAAACATATACTCTTTTACATTCATACCGCACTAAATAATTACAGTATATACCTCTTACTAATTTCGCTTAACTGATACTAAATCAATATCATATACTGTATTAGTATCATTAAGGCGGATAATTTCGCTTAACTGATACTAAATCAATATCATATACTGTATTGGTATCATTAAGACTGATAATTTCGCTGAATTGATACTAAATCAGTTTATATATACTGTATTGGTATCATTAAGGTTTCTTGTTAAGAAATTACTCATTAGTCAATGATACTATAAGAGTATATATAGTAAATCAGTTTATATATACTCTTATAGTATCATTGACTAATGAGTAATTTTTGAACAAGAAACCTTAATGATACCATAATATATATATATATATATATACTCTTATAGTATCATTGACTAATGAGTAATTTCTGAACAAGAAACATTAATGATACCACAACAATATACATATATACTCTTATAGTATCATTGACTAATAAGTAATTTCTGAACAAGAAACCTTAATGATACCAATACAGTATATATATACTGATTTAGTATTAGTTAAGCGAAATTATCAACCTTAATGATACCAATACAGTATATGATACCGATTTAGTATCAGTTAAGCGAAAATTATAACCCTTAATGAATGGGGGTATGGACTGTAATTATTTACGAGAGAATGGGTATTTCAGGAATTACTTTGAATTTGGGTATGAACTTGTAATTATTTTGAATTTTATGGCCCATTTAAGTAGTTTTTCCTATTCGAAATAACTACTCTACTTTGTCAGAAATAAATTGTGTATTACTTCTTCTATTCCATAATAAGTAAATTTTGGATCTTTTTTTATTGTATAAAGTTCAAGATAAATGTTTGAATTTGTTTTTCCCTTTAATAAAGTTTTACATTTTAAGTAATGACTATTTTTATTTTTAAGAATAACTTAGGAATAAACAAAAAGGTAATAGTGAAAAATATAGTTTAAATTATGTTCTTGAATGTTTTTCTTAATGAATATACATTGCCTCACAACTGAATGGAGGGAGTATTTAATTTGCATCCAATAAGTGTACTTTGTTGGTTCTTAGAACAAACTTATTCCTTTATCGATATAAATTTTATAGGAACTAAATTATATCGTATAACACATTACTTGTGCATTGCTAATTTTGTCTTACGGATGGGCCTTGCTAATTTTGTGTTGCGATCATTTTTATTTTTTTTGCTACTTAACATATTGAAAGACAAGGACTATTTTCTGTTTTTTATTCGTAAACTTAAAAAGTCTTAAATCTTATTATTTCTCTCTTTTTTTGGGTAATAAAATATGAAATATTACCGTACCAAACAAATATTACCCCCTAAGGAGCCTCTAGTGTTTTCAGCCACCTTCTAAAAAGGATACCGCATAACCACTAGATCTCGAGAAAACAAACATCTAATTACATAAGTTGCAAAATCAACCTTTGACATCTACGTGTAGTAGATCATTGTCCCCCATACTGCTATTACTATCTCCTTTTGAAAGTGCTTCCACCTTCTTCTCTCCATCAATTGAAGTGTGCTATACACTCATTTACATTGTATTGCTATTCCGAGAGCTTATTCTTTCTTTCTATTAGAGTCGTTAGCTTGTTGTAGTTGGTCCTAAGGGGAGATTTTTTTTATTTTTATTTTTGAAACTGTACTCTTAAAATGTGCCGCGAATTCCCTCCTTCACCCCCCCCCCCGGCCCGCCCGCCCTTATAACCCCCTAATTCATCCTCTTTCCGTGCAGTTGCAACGAATTCTCTGGAAGAAGAACAAACAAACCAACAACTCGCCGGAGAAAAACAACAATGGCCGCCGTCGACGAAGCTAAGTCCAAAGGCAATGCTGCATTCGCAGCCGGTACCTTCACCGACGCCGTGCGCCACTTCACTGAAGCAATTAATCTCTATCCTAACAATCACGTTCTCTACTCTAACCGATCAGCAGCTTACGCTTCCTTGAACAAATTCTCCGAAGCCTTAATTGACGCTGAGAAAACCGTTGAACTGAAACCGGATTGGTCTAAAGGTTATTCTCGGGTTGGCGCTGCTTATTTAGGTTTGAATAACTACAAAGACGCCGTTTTAGCGTATAGAAAGGGTTTGAAAATTGATCCTAATAAGGAAGTGTTGAAATCCGGGCTTTCGGATGCTCAGTCGGGTCAGGGTCGAGGTAGAGTTCCGAGTAGTTCGTTTGGTGATGCGTTTTCCGGGCCGGAGATGTGGGCTAAGTTGGCAAATGACCCGAGGACCCGAACGTATTTGCAACAACCGGATTTTGTAAGAATGATGCAGGATATACAGAAGAACCCGAACAGTTTGGATTTTTATATGAAGGATCAGAGAGTAATGCAAGCGTTTGGAGTTTTGTTAAGGATGAAACTGGATACTAGGACGCCGGAGGAGGGTGTGAAGATGCCGGGAGGTTCACCTGAGAGGAAAAGACGGGCAGAGAGTGAGCCCGTAAAAGAGGAGAAACGGGCCGGGTACAAGGCACAACCCTTACCAGTGGAAGTGTCGGAGGAGGAGAAGGAGTTGAAGGAGAGGAAAGTGTTGGCACTGAAGGAGAAGGAGGCGGGTAATGCGGCGTATAAGAAGAAGGATTTTGAGAATGCAGTTCAGCTTTATAGTAAGGCAATTGAGCTGGATGATGCTGATATTTCTTTTCTTACTAACCGTGCTGCTGTGTTCTTGGAGATGGGAAAGGTATAACGCAGAACTCTTTACTCTGTTATAATATAATGTGTATGTTTATGGAGTTCCTTGTTTTTTGTTTGCTAACTGTGGTATCTAGGCCAACTTTTGCACTTCTCAATTTGTTTGTCTGGTTTCTTATACTTGACATGGAGTTTAAGAAATCTTCTACTTGACATGTTCTTTAAGAAATAAAGAACTTTGAAACGGGCTAAAAAGAAAAGTAAGATAAATAAATTGAAATGGAACTGAGAGAGTAGTTTTTTTTGCCTCACATGAGTTTCGAACCCGAGACCTCGTGGTTTTAACTCACTTGATTAACTACTAGTCAAACCCTTGGTAGTTGATTTTTTACTTATTTCCTTATTTTGAGCATGATGATGACTTGTTTGAAGAAATCCTGTTATTCTAATGCTGCGTATTTGACACAACAACTACTATGCCTCAAACAAACTAGTTATGTTCAAGCAATATATTCCTAGGAGATTAGGTCCCAATGCAATTATGAATTGACTAGTTTTAGCGGGGCAAGACTGTGTGACTCTCCTCTAGATTTACTTCGGGCTTGGAACTGGTAACGTGAGCTCATATAGAATGCTAAGCTCGTATAAATTTTTTACTTCTAGAAAAGTTTGTTGCTTTTCTCATTGATAAAGGAACTACTGGATACATAAAGATAGTGGTAATGAGCTCTCTTATTTGTCTTTTTGTGCTACTATCTTTCGAAGTAGCTATGAAGAGCACTGAATAGAAAAGAGGTAGATCCCCAAGAGCATGTTTGCATAATTAGATTTTATTGCAGATTGTAAAATAAGAGGAAAACTGGGTTGAGTAAAAATATGAACAGAGGGATAGAGAGTAGGAGACTGAAATTAAAAAGGAATAACTCCCTGTCCAATATATTGTGCATTGTAATTCAGTTACTTTTTTGGTTATGCATTAAAAACTAAAAAGGAGTACCTACTTGTCCAATATATGTGCCTTTTCTAATTAAATTACTTTTTTGGTAGTGCAGTAATCTAGATGCTATTGCATGAAAAATAAATGGAATGTCGATAAATTCTGTAAAAGGATTAGTAGTTTACGAATTGATTTTTTTGGTCAGGTTTCGTTTGTTCTGGCTTGTCTATGTATTTTTGTTTAATATACTTTGAAATGAGCTTAAAACTAACTTTAGGAGAAAATGTAACAAGTTCTACTTGGTGATTTGTGATCATCTAAGACCACTGCTAGTTTATTAAGATAGGGGAAGACAAGTTCAGGGCGGAGGAAGAGGAGTTTCCGAGTAAGCATATGAGTTAATTGTTTTGTTTAGGATTTGTTTCCATCTCTGTTGCGATGTATAAATGCATTTCATTTGATCCCCTTTTTTCAACTATGGCATGGTTAGCGTTTAGACCCTAAATGTATCATTCCGCTGATGTGGTGGAATGGTAAACTTGTATATCCTTCTGCATGGGTTTTATTCAAGTCATGAATAGTCCATCAGAACTCTTCCTTATAAAGTTTGTCTTAATTTCAGTATGAGGATTGCATGAAAGATTGTGACAAAGCTGTTGAAAGGGGGAGGGAGCTCAGATCGGACTAT
This sequence comes from Solanum etuberosum, assembly GCA_029582245.1. NCBI lineage: Eukaryota > Viridiplantae > Streptophyta > Magnoliopsida > Solanales > Solanaceae > Solanum > Solanum etuberosum. The sequence goes on from JAJONR010013819.1 coordinate 10,898, forward strand.
AAGATGATTGCAAGGGCTCTGACTCGAAAGGGAACTGCCCTTGTGAAGATGGCAAAAATTTCAAAGGATTATGAACCTGCAATTGAAACTTTCCAGAAAGCTCTTACTGAACATCGTAACCCTGAGACACTGAAAAAACTCAATGAGGCTGAGAAGGGGAAGAAAGAATTGGAACAACAAGAGTATTTCGATCCACAAGTAGCAGATGAAGAGCGTGAGAAAGGTATGTCTCTTGCTGTTATGGCTTTTTCTTAGTTGTATCCTTTCTTAATTTGTGAATTAACTTTCTTTGCTTTGATTACAGGTAACCAGTTTTTCAAAGAGCAGAAGTATCCAGAGGCAGTTTCGTGTTATACAGAATCGTTAAGGAGGAATCCTAAAGATCCAAGGGTATTGCCTTCGTCCATCTTCTGTTCCTCTGTAGAATATAGTGATTTTGCCTATTCGTTTGTTAGAAACTATTATTGATGCATATATCTTGTTCTTTATGTTAGACATACAGCAACAGGGCTGCCTGCTACACAAAATTAGGTGCACTGCCGGAGGGCCTTAAAGATGCAGAGAAGTGCATCGAGCTTGATCCAACGTTTGCAAAGGGTTACACTAGAAAAGGTGTTGTTCAGTTCTTTATGAAAGAATACGAAAAAGCCATGGAAACTTACCAAGCGGGGTTGAAGTATGATCCTCAAAATCAAGAACTGCTAGATGGTGTGAGGAGGTAAAGAAATATTTCTAAATACTTTTATCTTATTTTTAACCTGAATTTTCTTCGGTATTGCTTCGTTATTTCTGGACACCTTATGTCCATCTTCCCACAGAAATCCATTCAGCATATTTTACCATTGAAGCTTGAATTAGTTTGATGTTCTGTTGTTGCCCTAGATGAGTTGATTTTGTGAGCAAGATTCTAAATCAGGAGTTGATTGTGACGCGTGCTATAGATTTATTTAGTAATTTGAATGGTGGTTCTCCTTTTTGCAGATGTGTAGAACAAATGAAAAAGACATCACGTGGCGATCTAACTCCAGAGGAGCTCAAAGAGAGACAGGTTTAATTTCTTGCCATGATACCATGATCTTGCTCTACTCATAGACAACTTTTATATGCTTACATGCATATCCAATTACTTCTGCAGGCCAAAGGAGTGCAGGACCCAGAAATTCAGAACATTCTAACCGATCCAGTAATGGGACAGGTAAAATAAAATTTGATCCTGAATAGATGTTTCTCTAGACTTTAATATTTTGATTAAGGAAGATCAAAATACCCCATCTCAACTTATCCTCCGTTATACTTTGGAGTCATTCATACCCTGCTCCTGATGGAGCTCCAACCTGAAATATATCGCCAAGGTACTTTTAAACCAGTGTCAAAAGTAGAGGGGTAAATCTGGATCTTTCTCTCGAAGTATTTTTGACACGTGAACTTTGCCTTGTCCATTCCGGAGATTCCTTAAAGGTAAAGGCAAATTTGCTAATGGCAAGGGTTTGAATTGCCTCAAGTATAACAGGATGTACAATTAAGATATCATGTATTTGAACCTTTTCCCTTGTAATACCACGATTGTATTTCCTTTTGTGATCTGAATGTTGTCGTGTTCACGAGCAGGTACTAGCTGATTTCCAGGAGAACCCAAAAGCTGCTCAGGAACATATGAAGAACCCCCTTGTCATGAACAAAATCAAGAAGCTGATTAGTGCAGGAATTCTTCAAGTCAAATAATAGGTAAATAGCCAAATTATTTGATATGGTCCGTCTATAGCTCTTGAAACTATTTTTTTTCACTTTTGATGAATTAGATGTGTTGTTGCATATAGTTTTCTTTCTCTAGTTCTCCGATTTTCCTCGTTTAAGTAAATACGTCAAAAAAATTGTTGCTAAACATTGCTATTCGTCTTGATAATCTGTACTATTTTGAACAACAATGTACAGTGTTCTTGGACAAAATAGTACAGATTACGCAAGACATTGTTCTTCGTCTTGATAATCTGTACTATTTTTTTCCATAGGCATTGCTATTCGTCTCGTAAAATGAATACATGTTTGAGCTGCATTTAGTTTTACTTTTATAGTTGGTAAAGTGTTGCAAAGCTAAACTACTCTTCACTTTTAATGACAATACATATAAAAATTCATTCGTTACAATATTCATATAATAGTATGTCTAAGCAATTCTTTTCCACACCCTCTACAACTCTTAATACATATATCAATACAAACATGATACACATAATAATCACTTTTCTCATTTTTACACTCATTTTCAAAAATACAAGCTTTAACACAACCTTTTTCCTCTTTAATCTCAATATTCATCACTAATGCTTCATGATGATTATATATCAAAGAAGAAAAGGAAGAATTTAAAAGAATGAAAAAGAAAAAAGCAGTGAGATTCTGCCTTTTATTCATAATTTTTGCCAAAGTCTGACAATTATATATAAGAGAATTTGTATTATTGATGATCATAAGTTGTATGGTTTCGATGTGTATTTATACTTGAAAAAATTGACATAGCTGGAAATTGGATCCTATAAGATAATAAATCCAATAACTAAACAAATGATTTGTCAAATATTTTTAATGACAAAAGAAAAAATATATAATAAAGCACCAAGACAGATCTCAAATCCCTAGAATAAACAATTACTCCGTCTCAATTTATATGACAGTGTTTGAATTACAATAGTCTGATGAAATTTTCTTTGACTTTAATTTATTTACATTATTAACTTTTGTGACTTATTATTTTTTAAATTTAGTTTTCAATTATGTAAATTTTATTTCAAAAAAATTAATAATTCTATATCAAAATTTATGGTTAAAATTTAGAAGTTTTGATTCTAATTCAAATTATAACACGTAAATGTACATGTTAGAGAGATTAGCAGATTGGATCATGCTTCTGATCAAAGATGTAAACATTTAATGTAGCTGACACTTTATTCAATTGCTACAGCTAAAGGTTAATTAATTTGTACTTGTAATTTGAGAAAAAAATAATGAAAAAAATACCAAATAATAATAAAAATAATTTAGTTAGTTAAAAAGTTAATATTCTAATTAATGTTTTCTTAAAAAGATGTGTAAAAGAGAAACAAAACAATAATAACATACCTAGGGTAATCGACGAAGAGTGAGGTTTGGATGGTGAGATTGTACACAGACTTTGTTTTTACTTTTATGAGGTAAATAAATTGTTTTTGATAAACCTTTAACGCATGTTAAAGAGAAACATAACAAATAATTTGAGATGTGAGTAGTTATATAAACACAAGTTGCCTTGATAGTCAAGTTGATCTTTGAAGTGAGATAGACTGTATTAACAAGCAATGACAACTCATTAATTAATCTTCATTAAAGACTCTGTAAACTACAAATACTATATTGTTATTAAGTCTTCAATTTGTTGAAAATAAACACAACTAATGATTTTTTTTTATATTT
>JAJONR010013820.1:0-12012 GCA_029582245.1 Solanum etuberosum
TTTTTTTATATTGGAATTTCCGAGTCCTCCTTCCTTGTTGCTCTTCTTTTGGAGGGTTTTGATGACTGACTCATATCGACATTTGTTGATTTTTTTTTAATTTTTTTCTCACTTACAAAATCTGAGTCCGAATCAGAAGGGGGTTCCACCATTTTTTCCCTACTCTTTTGTCCCTTTTGATTTGTAGGACTTGCAATTTTCTTTGCTTCACTTTTCTTCTCCTTTTCTGTAGTTTGTTTTTTCTTTTGAGAAGTACAACCCTTTTTTGCCGGACTTGCATTCTTGTTTGGTGGCGGTGTTTGAATCAATATGTTAAAGGTCGGAGCCTCTATTTCAACAGTAGAACTCGCTTCTACTAATCTCGGGCTCTTTCTAGGAGTATGTTCATGTTTCTTCGACATGTTTTTATAGAAAATCTTAAAAACTTGATTTTTAGTATTGTGAATCTGCCCTTTCTTTTGATTGTAGAATGAAGATGTGATATTGAGATGTATAAACGGTTTCTATGGAAGATGATTGAAGATGTGAAAGAGGAATTGATAATTTTTGAACATGGAGTGGTGGGGTGCTGACTAGAACAAGCGTGGTGACACGAGGGGTGTGGATTTGACGTGTAACGGTAAAAAGGGAACAAGAATCAAGGTAAAATTCCTAAAAATGTGTAAGAGATAATTATGGTAAATTCTTTATTTATATTATTTATTAATAAATATAAAATTATAAAATACTAAATATTTAAGAGATAATTGTTTAAATATATAATCCCCCCCCCCCCCCCATTTTTTGTTGTTTAAATTTCTTTTATAAAAGTATTTAATTTTTTTTACTTCATCACCCACCCCCCCTCAAATACTAATTTAGATGTTTTTTTTAAAAAAATAAAAAATTCTACCCACCCCACCTAATCCTTCGCGTCCAATTTTTTTTCTCATTTTGTGTTAGATATATACATATCGAAAATATTTTTTACTTGCCGCCACAAGACTTTTTTTAATTTTTAATTTATTTATGTTATATTCGGTACACTAGTAGAATTTTTTTTCCTAAATATATATGCATCTACATATCTAACACAAAATGAGAAAAATGTAAAATAAAAATAAAAATTAGGAGAGGAGGGTTAAATAGGATGGGGTAGAATTTTATTTTTTTAAAAATAAAATAATATCAATTATTTTATAAAATAATTTTTTTTTAAAAAGGATGGGGGAATGTCGGGTGGGGGGGTGGGGTACGTGGAGGAGGTGGTGGAGTGGGGTAAGAAAAATAATTTAAATTTTATTTTATTTAAAAATATTTTTTTATGGATAGTAATACTTTAATCTTTAATCTTTAATTAATATTAATAGTTTATTATTTAATTTTTGTCAAGATGAAATATTTTATCACGTGGAATGTCATGTGTCAACGTTTTTTCAAATAAAAGATAGAGTGCATTACACACACCATTGAGGTGTGTTTTCTCAAACTAAAAAGTGATAGTTTAGATATGAAACTCACACTCTCAATAGTTTAGGTATGAAACTAAAAAAAAAGATAGTTTAGGTGAGTTTTTGACACTTATCTCAATATTTAATAAAGTAAAATTAAATTAATTTATAAATAAAAAGTAATAATTTATAATCCGTAATTAAACTGTTATAAGCAAGAATATTTTAAAAGTAGATTTAAAATCTGTAATATTGTCCTTAATTTTTTCAAAATAAAGGTGGGTATATGAGTATTTTTTCCTATAAGATTAGCCACCCCCATAGCTTCCGGAAAGGCCCAAACCTATTCTAATTTTTGTGGTTCGTGCCGGCTGGGTCAGGGTGGCGCCACTGTCTCCTCAACGTAACAACAATCACTGCTAAGACTAACGGTGTCTCTCATGGCTGTGTCTGCTTGTACAGTTCACAGTTTCTCTCATCCCCATGTAGCCTCCACATCCCAATGCGTCCCAACCCTATCTCCTCCCAACAATAAAACTTTGAGTTTTCCTAGATACATAAGCAACACTGTTGCTGCCACAGTTCGCTTTTCGACTAGAGCAGCAAAGAGTGACAGTGGCGCAAATGTCAGTAGTGACAAAAGGAAAGAAGTTTTGGAAGAAGAGGAGGAAGAGGAGCTGCCATGGATACAAGAGAAAGCATTAGACCTGGTTGAGTTTACCGGTTCTGTAACTCAGGCAATTCCTGGCCCTAGGATTGGATCTACCTCTTTCCCATGGATTCTTGCGGTGCCCTTGACTTACTTTGGCATCACTTTTGTCATTGCCTTTGTCAAAACCGTCCGCAAGTTCAATTCACCCAGGGAGAAGCGTAAAAAATTGGTATCAAACTTCCCTTGTTTACTCATCCAATTATATGATCACATTTAATATTTATTAAGATACATAGACCTGTATTTCTACCATTTGTCCTTTTTAAATTTTAAGTTGCTTCTCACTGTCTTCTGAGTTTTAGCTAGTTATTTTTTGGAAAATTTGTACACCCTTGTCTATATGGTCAAACCCTTGATGAGTCTCCTTGGAAGCAAGATGTTCATTATATTTATTATAATAGAAAGGACTAAGTTGGAAGCTATTGTAAGTAACAGAATTATATACAAACATTTCCTTCTCAAAAGGAAGAGGTTAATATCCATTTCTACCTGGCTAAACTGGTCCAAATGTCCTTTTGATGACAGAAATGAAATGCCAGCCTTGCTGATGCACATCTAATCTTTGTATTTTCTCAAAGTATATTACACATCTTGAATATAGTACTGCAAATCTGAAGTTTCTTATTACCAGTTTACCTACTGGGAAGATATTCTGTGTTTGCCATAATATCATAGCTTAAGAATATAATGTGTGAATGTGATCAACTTCTCTTATTATAGAATATGGTCATTTCGTAGAAGGGGAAGTATTGTGCGTTTCTCGATGAACAGCCTGACAAGTACAATTTTTTAGGTAAACAAAAATGCTGAGCTATGCAAGTCAATCGATGAGTTATTTGAGAAAGGAAAAGATTATGTTGAGCTTTCAACTTTGAAGGGACTGGCACAAAAGGTATGATGTGTTGTCCATATTGCTATCTTTAGCTTAATTTGACATGACATCAAGTCCTTCTCCATGGTACAACATTTAGCTTTCCTTGGTTTTAGCAGTAGTCTTTTAAAATCTCATTTATTCCTTGTATGTTCTGGATTCAGAGTTATGTCTTATCTAGTTGTGACACAGAGATCCTGCCTGGACTGATTTAGAACATTATTTTGGTTTAAGCATAAGAATATTACATTTTAACCAATGTACTGTACTATTGTCAATTAGAAGCTTCTAGTTCTAGGTCATAATTACCAATCAAAATAACTAAGTAAAGAATGATTCTAGGTCATAAACTTATCTTGTAGTTAGTGCCTGTTTGGATTGACATATTTTAAGCTCTTTTAAGAAAAAATAGTTCTAGGGAAAAGGGTCTAATATACCCCTCAACTTTGTTATTTAGAGTTGATATACATACTGTTACAAAAATGACTCACATACATCCCTATCGCTACAAAAGTGGCTCACATATATCCCATCGTTACAAAAGTGGCTCACGTATACCCTTTTCATCTAATGGGGGTGAGAAAATAACTTTAATTATTTTTTTATTATTAAAAAATCCATGTAGGGATATATATGATTATTTTCACACATGAATTATTGTTTACTTATTTGATTATCATTATTTGAGTTTCTTATTCTTATTTCATTTGTTTCTTTCATTCTTATTGTAAAAATATGAGAAATTAAAGAAAGAAATGTGAATGGAAAAAGAGAGAAAAATAAGAATTTTTTAAAAACTAATATTTTTTGTGGCTATATTGTGATTTAAAACTAATTTTCGGCTATATTTTAATTTAAGTTTTTGTATTTGTAAAAAATATTGGGCCATCTATAATAAATTTTATGAGAAAATTGGTGAAAAAATAAATTTGACCATCCAAATAAACCTGTTGAATCAAAGAAATAAAAATAATACGTGTTAAAAGGATCAAATATACCCCTACATGGATTATTTTTAAATAAAAATATTAATTTAAAATTATTTTTTTCACTCCCATTTAAGGAAAAGGGTATATGTGAGTCATTTGTGTAACAATAGAGGTATATATGAACCACTTTCATAACGAGGGTGTATCACCTCTAAATGACAAAATTGAGGGGTATATTAGGCCTTTCTTCCTAGTTTTAAAGCATTTCTTGAGTGTGTGGGTAAATTAAAAGTGCTTATAAGCACTTGATTGGTTTTAAGCTAAAATGATCAATATAAGCCAAAAGCTATAAGTTAGAAATTCTAACTTATGGCTTTTGGCTTATAAGTGAAAAGCCAACCCAAATAGGCACTTAGTTGCGGATTATTACTTGTAATTCTCTCTACGTGGTCATGAAGGGTATACTTTGATCAATTGTTCAACACGAACCTGGACTATAACATTTTCGATATACACACGTTTGTGAATGATAGAAATTGTAGCTATTCTCGTAGAACTAGAACGTCAGAGGTAATGAATGCCATGAAAATATATGAATTAGAAAAGCTAGTGGCCCAGATAGTATTACTATGGAGGTTTGGAACAATGTTATCAAAGACGCGTTAAAGCCCAGAAGCGAGGCTCAAAACGTGTTGACCGCTTCGTCTCACTTAATGTGCACTTCAATTTCGTCATCAAGGTTCTAAGACATAATTTTCCTTGCCAATATTCATACTTGGTATAAACATATAGATTTGTATTTTTCTCCCTTTGCTCACTTTTTCTTTAAAGCCCACACTTTATTTGCGCTTAAAGCCCCAATAAACCTTAGAGCTTTTTTGCACCTTTTGCTTTTGATAACACTGGTTTGGAAGTGCCTTGGAGGTTTAGGAGTGGAACAATTTACCAAGCTATTCAATGCTATACTAAGAAGTGGTAGGATGTCCAATGAGTGGAGGAATAGTATCTTGGGTTCTGATTTGTAAGAACAAAGGAGATATTCTAAGTATTGCGAACCATCGTGGCATTAAACTCATGAGCCATACGATGAAGCTCGAGAGATATAAGTAGAAGGTGTCATTCACGTCTTTAAATTAAAATTGGTGACATTTACTTGGTCAAATGGGATTAATCTTCTTTTTCTCTTTTTGGTCCTTACTTTTACGAACTATTTTGCTTTGATTTTGAAAATTTTGAAGTTTTTTTAAAGTCATTGAAGAAAATCTGCAGAAAATTAAGCTACTGTGATAGTTATTGCAGCAACTGTTGAAGTTGTTGCAATAACTACGATAATTGTTGCAGCAGCTAAATAGTTGCTATGATAATTGTTGCAGCAACTATCGTAGTTGTTGCAGCAAGTATCATAGTTGCTGCAACAACTTTAGCCATTGTTAAAATTGTTGCAGCAAATTCAACAATTGTTTTAATTGTTGCAGCAATTGTTGAAATTGTTACAACAACTTCAGTATAGTTGTTGTGACAACTTCGATAGTTTAATTTTTTGACAGAAAGTGAGGTGAACGAGAGGCTGGTTGTGGTGGCGAAGGAGGTGTTGGTAGTGACAACGTAGAACGAGGTGGTAGTTGTTGTGGCGGTGGTGGTGAAGGAGGAAGAAAAGGAGGAAGTGGTGGTGGTGGAGATGGAGGAAGAAGTGGTGGTGGTGGAGGAAGAAGAGGAGGAAGTGGTGGTGATGGAGGAAGAAAAGGAAGAAGTAGTGGTGGTGGTGGTGATGGAGGAGTAAATGGAGGAGGTTGTGGTGACGACGACGGTAGAAGGGGAGGGGATGTGGTGGCAAAAGGGTGGGGAGGGGGAGGGGGAGGGGGAGGGAGGGGTGATGGGGAAGATAGGGCTTTTGTGTAAACAATAAAACTTGCGGGGTTTTAAAATTAGTGTCATTAGCACTAATCTTAAAATTGTCAACTTCACTTATTAAGATTTGTGTCACTTTTTCTTAATTTTGAAACTCTTTTTTCACCCTTAATTATTTTTCCCATGGAACTCTGGGAAAGTGTGATAGAGTGTAGACTTAGAAACACAACAAGAGTGAAAGGGAACCGATTTGGATTAATGTCTGCTAAATCTACAATAGAGGCTATATTCTTACTAGTAAGTTTGATGGAAATCTCTTGCTAAAAAAGAAGAAAGACCTACACATAATGGTTATTTATCTAGAGAAAGCATATGATAGAGTACCATACAAGGTCCTTTGATGTGTGATGGAGAAGAAGTGAATCTATGTTAAGTATATGAATGTCATAAATGACATGTGTGACAGAGCCGCCACTAGCATGAAAACAGTGGTAGGCGATACAAAGTAGTTTCCCATAACAGTTGGTTTACACCAGGAATCGACATTGAGTCCCTTCGAGTTTGCCGTAGTTATGGACGAGCTAACCAACATAATACAAGAGAATGTCCCAGTATGCTATTTGCTAATGATATTTTGTTAATTGACGAAACTAGCGAGGGTGTCAACCAACAACTTGAATTATGGAGAAACATGTTATAGAGTAAGATTTTTCAGATAAGTTGAAATAAAGACTGAACACATGCATTGCAGGTTTAGTCAGGAAGTTGAGGTGAGACTAGATGGGATTGCAGTGCCAAAATGAAAACAATTTTAGATATTTATGCTCGTTTCAAGAAAATGGAATGATAGATGAAGATGTTACTCATGAGATTAAAACTAATGGTTGAAATGGAGAAGTGCTACCATGGTGTTATGTGATAGAAGGATACCTTTCAAAGTGAAAGGTAAGCTTTACAGAACAACTATAAGACCGACTATGTTATACATGAGCGAATGTTGGGCTGTTAAAGTCCAACATATCAAGATGAGTTTTGCGGAGATGCGAATGATACGATTGATTAGATAGAATTAGAAATGGCCACATTCTACTAATAGAGCAAGTAGCACACATTGAGAATAAAATGAGGGAAGGTCACTTGAGATGGTTTGGATATATTTTGCGTCGACCTATAGATGCACCGGTCCATAGGTGTGAAACTATGGTAAGTTAAGGTTTTAAAAGGGGATGGGGTAGTCCTAAAATTACACGGAAGGAATTGGTCTCAAAAGATCTGCAATTGCTTGGTATCAAATCAGACTTAGCTATAGATCCATATAGGTGATAGCTACTTGTTGAGGATAGATTTTAGATTCGTACGAAACTTTTATTATTATTATTGTTGTTGTTGTTGTTGTTATTGTTATTATTACAATTAATATCATTTATATATATATATTTTTTAATTTATTTTTCACTTGCTTTTTTTTATTTTTTATTATATATATATATATATATAACACGTCTTTTTCCACCTTTATTTATTTGTTATTATGGTGATATGAGCTTAAATGACAAAATGAGGATTCATATAGTCAACCACAACTTATTTGGGACTGAAGCGGAATTGTTGTGGTTGTATGTTTTCCCTTCTCCTTCTTTCCTCCCTTTGCTAAAATGGGTTGTGTTACCTTATAATTTCATGTAGATATGTCTTACCACGAAGTAATTAGGAGAGCTTTTGTAGAATCTGACCAACTAGTTTGCACTTTTGACAATCTTCTTCTGCTAGGAGCTAATCATTTGGATTACTTTTAACTTTCTAGTTAGCTTTTACTCTATTTTTTTTTTCTGTCAAGGGTAACAGTATGTTAATATCAGCTAAAAGGCTGTGCTGGAGCCATATTTACAATTCAAAAAGCTACACAGAGTAAGCCAATAAATTGTTTAGTTATTTTATTTGATAAGGTTGTAAATTTCTTTGACTTGAAGCTTAATGCTTCTGGAAATTTCTGTCTGGGAAATTATTGAACAGGATGATAGAGTAGAATCAATCCCTTTTACCTTTTCCTACCCCTAGCAGTTGTGATAAACTCTTTCTGGGCGCAATGCCTCTGTAACTTTTCTTCAATATCTTCAGTAATATACTTCCCTTGTAAAGTGACTGATACTTCTACCTACAACTTGACATCTTCTCAAGGTACTTGATCGTTGCTTGTGGCATTGAATTTTTGAATTAGAGATTTGTCTTTACTGGTGGGCAGGGGTATTAGATATTTGAATTAGGCATCTGCCTTTAGTGGTGATGAAGATAGGCTGCTGCTTGTTATCCTTTTGTAATGTGCAATTCTTTTCTTTTCTATTAATATATCTAATCTAAATTTCCATCTGCCTGTTATTGATCATTATAGAGTCTTGAATTAAACCATGTAAAATTTGCAGACAGGTTTTGATATGGAGGAGATTTTCAGAAAATATATTCGGTACTCCTTGAATGAGAAGCCATTTAGCCCGGATTTAATAGCATATTTAATTCAGTTGAGGAAAGCATCAATGCTGACTGATACTGAAGTAGCTGGAATACTGAACGAAATTTCACGTCGAATTGTTCAAGACAAAGGTTAGGTTTACTGGATTTCTTGTGAGCCCTTCATTCCATCTCTCCTTGAATGATCTGTTGTATGTTCTTCTAGTTTAGAAATAAGGTCTGATTTACACTAGTGAAAAGAGAAGGCCTGCTTACACCCTCTCACACTGTGCACACACCCCAATGGGGAAGAAGTAGCAAAAATATTCTGTCTCATTGACCAAGAAGAAACTCATGTTGTTATATAGCAAATGAAGCTACCTTGTGGCTTATGGTTGGACTTCTTGATTGAGAACCTACACTTCCAAGTTCCAATGGTATAGTGTTCTTTCTATTGGTCAAAAGTACATGGACATCAACAACAAAAGATCTATTAATTTTTGTCTGCGGAAGGATTTGAACCCGTGAAGTGCGCCCTAAGCCACACAGCACATGTTGCACACTTACCACTAGACCAAAACCAGCCCCCTACCCCAAAACAAAAACAAAAAAAAATATTTTAAAAAATATTTTTAAAAAATATTTCAAATTTTAAGATTTTTTTTACCTCATCCAACAACCCCTCCCCTCACAAAAAAAATGATTTTGAAAAAATATTTAAAATTTCATTTTTTACCCCACCCCATACCTGACCCCGCGACCCTCTCCCCCCCCCCCCCCAAATCAATTTTTTTTTAATATAATTAATTTTGAAAAAAAATTCAAATTTTTACGCCATCCCTACCCGCAACACCCCGTCAAATTTTTTTCTTAAAAAAAGAAATTGAAAAATATTTCAGGGTCTGATTTTGGAATGGTCGTCAGGGTCGTGTCCTAGTTCAGGTGTCAGGGTTGGGTTCTAGATCGATTATCGGGTTAGAAATTATTTTCCTAAGAGTATTTTCTAGTCTCAAGCCAAAAATAAAAGATATTTTCTGGAAAATGTTTTTCATTCACCCAACCAAACACTACAAAATATTTTCTACTCACCAACCAAACATGAGAAAATAAGTTAGAAATCCACTTGTTTTCCAAGAACATTTTCCTTTCGTACCAAATACACCCAAAGTGTGCATAATCTGCTAAAACTTTGTATCTCTTCAACAGTTTATTTGTTGTAAACAAGTCTATCAACTTTCAGGTCCAGTTGTTATGGATATATCAGGCTATTCTGAGAAGGGTTTGAAGAGAAAACTTGCTGTGCAAACTCTTTTTGGGAAGATTTATTATCTCTCTGAGGTAAGGGCCCTATCAAATGAGGACCTCATCCTACTTCTTAACATATTTTGCATCAGAATGATTTCAGATGTTCCTTTTCCTCTGGTTGTGATTGATTATTTGATATCTAGATCCCTTCATTCTTGAATAACAGTGCTTAGTAATTCTTTTTTTATTTACTATTTTGACTTTGAAGAGTAGCTTCTCCTCAAGTTTCCAGTTTCAAAAAAGAAGAGAGTATCTTCTCCTCATCTCTCATATTTAATACCCTCCTTTTGAATCCGTCATTGTATATTTTCCCTCACTATATTGACTATGAAAAGTATATCCCCCTCAGTTGGCTATTTTCCAGTTTCAAGTGTGTTTCTTTCCAAGCTTGCTTTTATCTTTACAAGAATGATCTAACGTCATAATGAGATGTAGACAAACTAGTGATTCTTTCCAAGCTTGCCCAGTTTTTGGTCATTTAAAGCTTAAGATTTCTTTATGCTTATGTTTAAGTAGGACGTGTGAACTGCCACCGGTCTGGGACAAAGATAAAATGTTAACTTGTTAGCATCAGGTCCAATTCAAGGCAGATTGTTGCTGACCCACACATAGAAGTACTCCCTCTATCCAAAAAAGAGTCCTCATTCCCTTTTGGTTGATCACAAAATGGTTTTCATTTTTTCCCTTGTACAAGAAAAGAAAAAGCTTTCTATATAACTCGGAAGTTACCTAAGATGTATTTCTACTCTATAATCTACCACTTTGACTTTATTGTATTTTCCTAAATTCAAAATACGTATATTTCCCACATTTTCCCCTAGAATTGCTAAATAACTCACTTTCTTTTAGCAATTTTATTAGTATCAGTCGGGTCAAACTACGATTAGTGATTCATCTGAACTAACTTTCTTGGTAATTTCTAGAATATTGAGTTGTTGCGTCCAACTTTTGTATGGCTCTTGCATTTTTGTGGGTATTCCTACTCTAGCCCATCTTGGTTAAAGATGTAGAATTTAGTTTTACCACTGTGGACTGTAGAATTTCACTGTGATGTGGCTTCTGAGTTTACCTCAATTGCTCTATTTGTTAAACAGCTTCCAGAATTCTGCTCAAGGGATAGCTCCTTAACTGTTAAGGAAATATTTGGAGTGGCCGAGTAAGTGACCTCTTCCAAGATTTTAGCCAATCATCGTAGAATTTAGCTTAATCAGTCTTTGTGTAATAATTATCAGTGAGGATGCTGAAAAGCTTCGGTTACATACCATCCCAGAAGCTGGGAACATGGATTCACTTGAGAGGATGGTGAACGGGTCAGATTCAGAGTGATGATTCGACTACTGTTTCTCGATTGACGTACACTTGAGTGTAGTGAAGTTGTAGGTGTGGAGAGTATTGCAAAATATGACAAAGAGAAGTGTATTCCTTCTGCAGTGCTCAAAACAGCGGAAAAAGAAAAGTCAGAACATAGGACTAACCACCATGAAGCTCGTCTAGAATTGCATCAATTTTGTGCCCACAACACTTGTGATACAAAATGCTTGTGTTCTGTTTCCAGGAAAAACTTCTTTTTGACATATGGAGTAGTTTGAAAAATAATCATCATTCCATACTAGATATAGTACGGAAGAGGGTCAAAATTGAATAAATATATTGTTTGGTCCTAAAATATCCTCACCGTTAATATTTTGATCCAAAAGTACTCTTATGCGTACTTCAGATTAAAAATGTCACACCACGTATGTATTTAACACTTTAATAGTTTTTTTATACTACAAGTATCCTCTTTAATATTTTCTAGAATAAGACTGTAATTACAAGTCATAACAAATTAGGATTATTTTAAATTAGAATATTCTTTATTTATTACTACTTACTTTGCGTATTTAGGCCTAATAAATAGAGGACAAATATGGATGACTATTAAGTTGCGACAATTTTAGGGACCGTTTGACCATGCGATATGAAATAATGATATGGTATCATAATATGAAATCATGAGATGAAGTTGACGTTTTGTTTTAAATTAGAATATTCTTTATTTATTACTACTTACTTTGCGTATTTAGGCCTAATAAATAGAGGACAAATATGGATGACTATTAAGTTGCGACAATTTTAGGGCCCGTTTGACCATGCGATATGAAATTATGATATGGTATCATAATATGAAATCATGAGATGAAGTTGACGTTTTGTTTTAAATTAGAATATTCTTTATTTATTACTACTTACTTTGCGTATTTAGGCCTAATAAATAGAGGACAAATATGGATGACTATTAAGTTGCGACAATTTTAGGGCCCGTTTGACCATGCGATATGAAATTATGATATGGTATCATAATATGAAATCATGAGATGAAGTTGACGTTTTGTTTTAAATTAGAATATTCTTTATTTATTACTACTTACTTTGCGTATTTAGGCCTAATAAATAGAGGACAAATATGGATGACTATTAAGTTGCGACAAT
>JAJONR010013821.1:0-13809 GCA_029582245.1 Solanum etuberosum
ACACCTAATGTAAATGAGTATGAACGAATAACTATATGCCATGAATCACCTCTTGATTGTATGATTATGAGAATGTACATTGTGATTGTGATTGTGATTGTGGTATGTTGATTGGATCGGGTGTCACGATCCGACACACTAACTGGGATCGGATGTCACGTACCGACATACATATTGGATCGGATGTCACGTACCGACATAAAAATGGAACGGGTTTCACAATCCGACACACTAACTTGGAACGGGTGCCACGATCCGGTACACTAACAGTTTGGGTATGGGTTCCATGAGAGGACCGTTGAATTGGGTTTCATGAGAGAACCATTGACTTGTTATATGCATGTGTAGTATTGAAAAAGGTGGAATTGTACATTGACCCTGAAATGATATTGATATTGTGTATATTCGGTATATGCATGTTTATTGTGTTGTGATTACTTGCTTATATTGCACTTATTGGGATAGCCGCGTGATCCTACCAGTACACTGTGGTTGTGTACTGATATTGCACTTGTTTGTTCTTTGTTGAGTACAGGGCATCTTCAGGCGACTATTGATAGACCTCAGCTAGGTGACTTTTGAGAGTGACCGGATTCAAGGGTGAGTCAGTTCTTTCAGGCTGCCATGGATCTATCTTGTTTAAGTCCACTCTTTTCGGACTCAGACTATTTGTTTAAGGTGTTTGTTTAGTCTCGGGGTTGTACCCCTTGTTCTTAGACTTGTCGTTAGTGGAGTTTTGGTACAATGACTTTCAGGTTCTAGGGGTTGTTCTTCCGCATTAGTTTGACTAGTTTATTTAAACCCTTGGAGTTTAAGGGAACTCTATATAATTTCTACATTTAAATATGTTTTCGTATCTTTAAATGTGTAGTATTTTGGTTAAGGCTGCTTAGTTGGATTGTAGTAACGGTTCTCCCACTGGAGGGTTAGTGTGGGTGCCAATCACGACGGTCTGGGTCGTGAAACCACGTCCTCCTCCATCACTGTAGTCAATTTCTATTAGCTACTAATCACCTCCACACTATTACTGCCGTCAACTACCACTAACACATTGACAATCACCACACATTTTCAGTCACCACCATCGCCATCACCCTTGTTGTCGTCGCAACCACATCCACCATTGTTATCTGCCACTACCTACACTGTGGCTAATTCTACTACCAATCATCTCTACTATCACTATTAGCACCGCCACCAACTACGTCCACCAACACATCGTCGATCATCACACATTCTTTAGCCACTATCATCGACACCACCAACTACTAACATCAATCAACTTTGTCATTACAACTATCACCACTTCTACTAATTAATCGCCACTGTCGCACCAGTCACTGTAACACCAACCATCTCTACCATCACAACTATCACACCTTCATTACTAGCTAGTCGCTAACACCAACCATTACTACCACCACTATAAACCTTTTTTACCATCACTAGCGAACATAATATTTCTTAAAATTTTATCAAGTAATAATTTATATTTTTTAATATGTAATATTTTTATATGAATCGTATATTTATAATGTTTAAAAAATAAATAAATTATGCATATTCAGATGTTGAAATACAAATAATCTTTAATTATTCAATGTTTAGATCTAAAGACAATATCATAATAATTTAAATATGTATTCCGATTCTACTGTCTTAATTTGAATGAAAACAACAAGTTCGATCCTTTCCTTTTCTTTTTACCCTTTTAACAACAAACAAGGCCTTAGTTTGGGTATCTATCAATATTTCTCTTTAAATCATTTTAGGTATGAAATTAGAATAATTTGGAAGAATACCTAAACCCCTAAAATTAGGCACAAATTATTAATTTCACATCTAAATCAATGTATGTTATAATTACATTTTATACTAATGCAAGTAATTGGTCAATGTAAATGAGGTGCACTGACTTGAAATTCACTTTGACCATAAACTTGGACAAGGAAAGTGGTAATGCTTTTTTAAAAAGAGATTTTTTATTTTTAAAAAGTATAGACTATAATCGTGATTTTGTCTGCCAGTGGTATTGGAGGGTTTGCTATTGATGTTTATCTTGTATGTTAAATTTGATCGCAAAAGTATTGAGAGAGGTGATCAGATAATATATAAATTACTTGTGGTTTATCGAAGATATAATCTTAAATAAGAAGATATGAAGGTCGAAGATTAAGGTAGAAGATTAGCAGATAGACGAGATGGTCATTTGCAAGTGCTTGAGTCACAAATTAAAAGGTAGTCCATTTTTGGGTTATTTTTGCAAAGATTGAAGTGCTTTTTTTGGACTAGCTCATTTTAGACGTAATTAATTTGTTTTAAAGAAATTACATAATTAGACATACTTTATTATTTATTATTATTATTATTATTATTATTATTATTATTATTATTATTTTATATATTATGTAACTTACCACTAATTAAGAGTTTCTTATCATATATTGAAGAAAATATATACACCTAAATACATATATTTTAGCTATCAGATACACTAAAAAACAGGAAGAGAGGCGCGCAAGATCTTTTATGTATCCCAGATACATGAGAATCACACTAGATACACACTAGATACATCTATCTGAGATACCAGATACATAGGAGAGTGACGAGCGAGATGAGAGAGAGGCGAGGGAGATTTGTTTCGTATCCCAGGTACATGTGAATCCACTTGAATACATATATTTAGTGTATTTAGAACAAATTACAGCTAATTTTGACCATATATATCCCGAGATACATGTATCTGGACGTATTTAGACATACCAAAATCTGATAAAATTGTAGGATTACAAATTAGAATATATCTAAATAATTAGCTCCTAAATTATTATAAGATTTATGTAAGTTTCCCATTTTTGCCCCTAACATATTGATTGTCATTTCTCTTGAAAGAGTTTGTGTGTTTGGTTAAGTCATTGTTGAATCTTTGTAGTATATAAGTTTGGTACAAAACTGACCAAATTATGAGTAGTACTTCGGCCAGATATTTTATATGTATACAAATGTCACGTTTTTTTAAAATTTAAAACGTATTTAAGATTTAAAATTCTATGAAAAAGACAGTATTTTTTAGTTGAAAAATGTTAAGAGGCTATTTTCGTTATTGATATATTGATTGAATCGGTGAAAAAGAAAAAATAGTAATATTTTCAAATGAAAAAAAAAAAGAAAATATTTCTTATCATTTCAGTGAGAAACTATTTTTCATCATGTATTTTGTTTTACTGATCTGGTTTTGTGAGAAATGAGTGAGAAAATTATACTTTATAACACAAATTCTCACTAATTCATAATGGGAAAACCTTTTAAATAATCTCAATTTTTTTTGAAAATATTGTTAATGAGTAAATATACTCCCTCTCTTTCTATTTAGTTGACATGTTCGATCGTATGGAAGCAACATTTGACAGAAATATAAGGTAAGACTGTATACAATAAACTCTTGTGGTTGACTCTTCCCCGAATCTTACGCATAGCACGTGCTTTAGTGCACCGGACCTAGAATCTTCTTCTTTTTAAAATAAAATAAAATAAAATTAATAACAAGAGAATTGAATGATTAATTTATTCTTATTTATTTGTTTTTATCTTTGATTAATACATTAATTTCTATCTAATAAATGACCACACTAATAATGATATAAAAAAAATTAAAAATGATTTCTCGATTTTAATTTATGTCTTTCTTTCCTTTTTAATACTTATATAACATGTTTAAGATCATGAAACTAAAATAATATTTTCATACATTATATGTATTTTTATTTTAAGATCATAAAATTAAAATTTTTAATTATTTTTGTTAATGATTTTTCCCAGCAAATTAAAATTAAGAAATGAAATATAGAGTATAGCTTTTTTTTTGACTAATATGAGGAGTAAATAGAAACGGATGGCTACAACCTAACATTAGAATAGACTACTTTTAGACTTCTCAAAATGGCCGCCACTTCATATCATTTAATGTGCAATTTTTAATGATAATTTCAAAGTTGCCCAACTAATAATTTCATTTATTAATTAATTAATTAATTATGAGTATAATTAATTTTAGCACAATTAAATTCATTACTATTGATGCTAGCATTATTAATACACCATATTTAATATTAATCTTATATACTTTATCAAATGACTTTTTAATTTTGAAGACAAGTTATATTGAAATTAGTTATTTTGATATTATCTTTTAATGACTGTTTGATTTGGTATATTATAAATAATATGTATAACATAATTTATAAGAAAAAGTTGATTGTTTACAAAAGTACGTCCATCTAATTTAATAGAAAGGGACTTTGAGAGACCTTATGGTATTTCTGTCATTTTATTATTTTTATCATGAGATAACTAATCACGATACTATTATATCATCCTCTTTCAGGGATAGTTGCTGATACTAATTACTAATTCTAATATAACTTATTTTAGAATTAACAATCAAACAAGAGATTAAATTTTTATCCAAAATTATCTATGCTTGTCCATTATACTAAACGACCTATTAGAGTGTGTTTGGTATGGACTAAAATATTTTTCAAAAAATATTGTCCGATTTTCTCATGTTTGATTTGTAACAACAACAACAACATAACACCATATCCAATGTAATTTCATAGCCCAAGGGCGGAGCCACCTTATGGTCAGGGGGTTCATCCGAACCTCCTTTGGCGAAAAATTATACTATTTATATATGGTTAAAACATTTTTTTATGTATATATAGTACATGTCGAACCCTCTTCGATTAGTTCGTGTGTTTATTTCTTCATATTTTGAACCCCTTAGTGAAAATCCTGGTTCCGCCACTGTAATCATGAGTGCCGTCTTGAGAAGATAAAGCGTAGCCAAACCTTATCCCTATCTCATGAAGAAATAGCTAGAGAAGTTGTTTCAGAAAGACCCTCATTAAATATCAAAAATAAGCTAATTATTATCCGAAAATATTTTTTCTTCATACCAAACACATCCTTAATACTTTGTGGTGTTATAAATAAGTCTAAAAGAGAGGGCATTGAAATCTTTTCCTCTTTGGCTGCACAAGTTAGCCCCATGATGTATACCTTTTCCTCCTCTTGAGTAATATAAACTTCAACACATCCTAAACTTTTCTTTTCCAATTCAAAAACAAATACAAGAAAACAAGAAGATTACAAAAAGAGCAAAGGGATCAAAATGTTAGTTTGTGATAAATTTGATCTTAGAGGTTTGATTTTTCTTCTTGTTCTACTAATTACATCAATAAATATGGTTTCAAGCATAAGAGATATTGAAGAAAAGAATTATTTGCTACAAAATCAACTTCCAAGAGGACCAGTCCCACCTTCTGGTCCATCTCCATGCCATAACAAGCTTGATCCTTTCGATAAAAACAAATTTTCATTTCATCTAGATTATGTCATTTGTCCATAACGTGATTTCACTGAGTGGGGTCTGAGGAGGGTATATTCATCATACATTCATATTTATTTCTAAACTATATAGTTAGGTTATTTCAGGTAGAGTTTGATCGCTTATATGATCATTCAACTATTGTAAATGATGTAATAAAGTTATTTTTCTTCTTCTTATTTTGTAACAGAAAAGTCATTCGATTAGTGAAAATAGAATAGCAAAGTTATTCTTTTTTATTTTGTATAAAAAAAAAAGTCAATTTACTATTGCTATATCAAACAACGCACCCTTTGGTTCATGTCCACTGTTTCAAAAAAAATTCACTTTTACTTGTTACTTTTAACATATTAAGAATTATTTTTTCTCTCCATGTTTTGTTCTTAGTATTAATTACTTATTTCCAAAATCATTTTTCAAGACGTAATACTAAACATTAATTAATAGAAATAGTGTGATAAAATAAACATGTCAATTATTATTTTCTTAATAAATATGTCAAATTCCACCCAATGAATAAAAGTAAATAGAGGTTGTATATTCTTTGTCGAAAGTGTATTTCAGGTAACAATTAATTCAGTAATGTAGCACGCAATGTTTGAAGTCAAAAATTAAATTTTAAAAATTCAACAATAGCATAGACTATAGGACAATTGAATATTTTAAATATCCCAACCATTATCAATTCCCAGACTTCATAAGAATATTTTATTTCCACTAATCATAGAGTGAGCAACAACTATTAACTCAGAATAACACACCAATATGAGTTGTGGAACAATGGTAAGACTGTTTTATTTATAACCAAAGCTTTTGAGTTCAAGTTTTAGGTAGGGAGAAAATTTCATTGGAAGCGTCACCCTCAGAATGTGGTCCTTACAATGAGAGATTCAAATTTAATCAGAATACAACAGTATCGAACACTAGATGAAAAACCAAAAAAACTAAGAATAACACATCACCCAATTTAACAAGCATTCCTTCTCATTGTTTTTTCCAAGCACACTAACTTTTTTCACATAATTAAGATGAGCTGTAGAGCTAGAATCAAAATTTAAAGTTTATAAGTTTAAATTTTAATTTTTTTAAAAAGAATTATTAAATTTTAAATTAATAATTTATACATATTCAATGAATTTCTTACTATAAATTGAGAGTTCGAACCTAAATTCAAAAATTTGGCCGAACTCATAAGGAACACACATATGTCCATGTCAAGTTGGGACTTGGGTTCATGAGTCGAATAGTTCTATATTGATTGGATTCCTTTTTTATTCTTTTGATTTCAAATATTGTGTCACGTTATAAAATTGTTGCTGAAAATATACTCTACGACTAAGAGTATATTTGATATGACATAGCAATAGTAAAATGATTTTTTTAATTACAACAACAATAATATATACGTAAGATCTATGGAGGATAGAGTGTACACATATTTTACCATTATTTCATGGAAATATAGAGACTGTTTCTGAAAGATCATAGGTTCAAGTGTGTCAAAACGATGAATAAAGTAATGAAGAAAGCATAGCAGTAAAATAAAAAAAGTAGTATACAATCGACAAAAGAAACAATAACAACAATAAAATAGTACAATAATCAAAACCAAATAAGACTTTTTTATTACAAAAAAAAAATTATACATCAATTTCAATAGTTGAATAATCATACAAGCAAAGTAACTCTTTAATATGTACAAGGTATATTCAAAACAAAGGCATTCCTTGACTAGTTGAATGATGTGAATTATAAGATTGAGGTCTTATAGCTTTCTATTCATTGATCCTTTCTCTTTCAATATCTTTTAGAAAGCAATTTCTAACTAATTTTATTTGAATTTTTCATTCATTTTCTACAGTATTTTTTGATGAATTGAAATGAACTATCGATCTGAATTGAAGTGTAATTTATTAGAGATAGAAACATTTTTATTTATTCATTTAGGTTTGCAACACGTTCTCTAACATACGAGCCAAATTGTTGAATTAGTATAATCTTATCTGTTTAAATTTGTGTGGCTTGATTCATAGTATGATAGTCAAATTAACTAATATTTGTGTGAGTTCAGATAAATTTTTTTGAAATAAAATGTACAAATTTAAAAATTATATAAAAAGTATTATAAGCCACAATAGTTAAAATACAAAATCTTTAAAAGTATCTTTAAAATATTGTGGTTAAAATACAAAATCTTTAAAAGTATCTTTAAAATATTGTGGTTAAAATAAATTCTTTAACCATCCAAATATTAACTTATTTCAATTAATAAGTTAGATGTGTCTGATTGAATTAACTCATTTTAGGTGCTTTTGACTTTTAAACATTTTTAGGTGTTTTGGGCTTTTAAATATTTTTTTAATTCATATAAAAGTACTTTACTTTAGGTTTAAAAAGTAATTCCATCCGTTCACTTTTTACTCGCCACTTATTCCTAAAATAATTTTTTTTATTTTTACTTGTCACTTTTGACATATCAAGAAAAGACAAAAAAAATTTGATGTTTTATCCAAAGCATTAAATACTATTCTTCAAATCATTTACCAAGAGCTAATACTCCTATGCCCCTATTTACTTGTCCATTTTTTACTTGACACATCTATTAAGAAAATACTCCCTCTGTCCCTAATTAGTTGTCCATTTTTCCTTTTTTAGTTATCCCTAATTACTTGTCCATTTTGACAAATCAAGAAAGAACAATTTTTTTCTCTATTATACCCTCAATTTATTACTTGAAAAATGTAGAACTTCTTGAAAATCTTAAGTTTTTAATTCACCCACTTCATAATTAATAGGAGCAAAATGGTAAACTCACTATATCAATTATTCTTAATAGGTGTGTCAATCCAAAAGTGGACAAGTAATTAGGGACAGAGGGCAAAATGGTAAACTTACTATATCAATTATTCTTACCCCTATTAATTGATAGAATTTCAAAATCAATTTACTTATTAAAAAAGTTCTACCTTTTTCAAAACATTAACTCTCTAAATAAATTGAGGGTATAATAGATAAAAAAAATATTATCTTTTCTTGATTTGTAAAAAATGACAAGTAAAAAGGAATGAGTAAAAGTGAAAATTGGACAAGTAAAAGGGGAAAGATGGAATGCTAAACATCAATTGATATGGAATAGTGATAAAATCAATAATTATTCTTTTAGTGAATGTGTCAAGTTAAAAAATGACAACTAAAAGTATATAGAAGGATTAAAAGAAAAAGATAGTCAAAAGTCAAAAGTGAATAGCTACCTACTTTTGATTTTTGGCTTTTAGCTTTGACTTTTAAGTCACTTAGTTTTTTTTAATCCAAAAACCTCCTAAAACTTACTATAGGTAGGCATAATACATAAACATGATTTTTAACTTGATTGTAGCGGATAACTATACCCTTCAACTTTGAGTGTGCACAAGCAGACACTCAAACTTGTGTAAAATTGAATAAGTAGACACACCTGTCCTACATGACATAATACACGTAGGACGCCACTTAGGACACAAAATTGTCATGTAGGGTGCAATGTCGGACGAATGTGTCTATTTGTTCATTTTTATACAAGTTTAAGTGTCTACTTGTGCACATCCAAATTTAAAGATCATAATTCCAACTGACGCTTACTTTAGGGTCATGTTTATGTATTATGTCTTTTCTATTTATCAACCGCAGAGGACAATCTTTCTTCAAATTAAAGAGATGAGTGAGAAATATTATTTTTCACTGAATTTCTCATTGAAAAATGTTGATATTTTGATAGAATTACTGAGAAAAGAAAAAATAAAATAGTACCAAATGTGTCATACGAAAAAAGTAGGAACTTTATCACGATTTAGTGAAAATTTGTTTCTCATCATGTATTTTTTTAAAAAGGGACAAAACTAGTAACAATCCAGGGAGTTCAATTACAATTTTTGTTAAAATTATTTGCTTACTTATTCATATTTTAAACGTTCTTAGTGAAAATTCTGATTCTAACCACAATTTCCCAATGAACTCTTCAGTCAAAAATGAGTGAAAGAATCATAATCTATAAAACAAATTTATCAATGATTCACCGTGAAAAATCTTTAGTTTCTAATAGTAGCATTTATTCATCATTTGCTATGAAAAAACTTGTCATTTATCAAAATAAATTACAAAAAAACAAGTAATACATGAAACAAGAAAAAATAAAATCAAAACCTAAGCTACTCTCTTATCCATATTTTGTACAAGTCTACGCATTTGAAATCTCCAAAACAAAAAATAAGTTAATCCAAATCCAACCAATACAAATAACCATATATTATCTTCTTTATCTTCATTTTCCTCTATTTCAACTATACTAAATTCTTCTCTATTTCCATTTCCCATTATACCCTCCATTAAATGCCCATATAACACATATACCCTCTTCCTATTCCCTACTACAACCGCCGTAGCAAACCCTTCCACATCAAGGGTAGTTTCGTCAAACACCACTCCTTCGTCCCAATTATTCTTACTCTTTATATAATAAAGTTTATGCTGACTCACTACTAAAACGACGCCGTCACTTCTAACGGCGATTCCATCACCCGCCGTTAAGTCTTTGATTAAATTAACAGTCTTCGCCGTTCCGTCGTTAACGTTGACTTTATACATTTTGCCGGTATTTGATTGGACGACGAGTAAGTACCCATCGGAGATGAAAACGATGCCGTTTAATCCGCATTTGTGATAGTCTACGGTGAGGTCCACGGGATGAGATTTGAAAACCTCCGATCTAGAGAAAATCGAACCTTCGCCGTCGATGTTTACTTTCCAGATGAAGTCGCCGTCTGAGTTCGTGACGTAAGCGTTGCCGGAGGAATCAACGGCGACGTCGTTGGCGGCAGCGGGGTGTATTATCCCTGTTACGGTTGCGATCGGATTTTGGTTGTTTTTGTCTAGGAGCGGGGTGAGGAAGATGCGGCGGCGTGATTTGAGATCGTAGGCGGCGAGTGCGTTGAACGGGGAAGGATGAGTGGCGGTCGGGGTACGGTGAATGCAAGCAAGGAGGCGATTGTTACGGCGGTCGATAGCGAGGCCGAGGAATGAGGAATTTTCCGGTAAATCTGTATCGGTGAATAGGGTTTCAGCTACGCCGGATTCAGAAATTGAGAGGAGTTTCTGGTGACGAGTACCGCCGATGATGAAGTTGTGAGATTTAGGATCCCAAGTGAATGACTCCGGGTAGAGAGACGGAGATCGGAAAGTGACGACGTGGCCGGTTTTAGCGGCGGAGGCGATGATGAAACTGACGGAGATTAAAAGGGCGAAAAATGATTTCATTGTAAAGCTTTGGAATTTCTGGTAAGTTTTTTTCGACGGAACATAATTTATAAAATCGTTTTATTTTGTTTTTTCCATTCAAACTAATACTTGGCCAGCAATCCAATGAATATTATTTAAGAAGATGTAAAATATTTTGTGATGATTTTATTTTGTTTTTTTCCATTCAAACTAAAATGTGGGAAGTAATCTGTCAGCTCACGTGCATTGTTCATTTTTTTGTGTTAAATTTTATCGGTTAAACCAATAACTATCAATAATATC
The DNA here is from genome assembly GCA_029582245.1 of Solanum etuberosum. Taxonomy (NCBI): domain Eukaryota; kingdom Viridiplantae; phylum Streptophyta; class Magnoliopsida; order Solanales; family Solanaceae; genus Solanum; species Solanum etuberosum. The sequence goes on from JAJONR010013821.1 coordinate 10,946, forward strand.
CGATAAGTCAATATCTTAATTGTTCTATAACAATTTTAATATATTTATAATTCGATAACTGATAAGTTGAACCGATAAACTTCAAAACAGAATCGAACGAACCTATACACGGCCTAGTTTAACTTGTGAGCTCGTTTAGTGTAAAAAAAGGTCAAGAAAAGAAGTGACATTTACAAACGTTAATGAATTTATTAGAAACACTAATTCTATAGCTAAATATTAAAATTCATCGCTAATTTCATTTAGCAACAAATCAGCGATGCAATTTTGTTAGTTACGAACAAATTAGTAACAAAGTTTATAGTTAGATTAAATTTTTTATTTCCGTGGTTAGTCAATATACCATATGTAATTAATCAAGAACACACAAACTTCACTAAACATGATGGTTATAAAAAAGAGCATAGTGTAAAGTTGAAAGTTTCATACTAATACAAGAAAACACATGTAATTAGCTACAAATTTATCGGTAATACCTAATTAATTCATCGTTAAAAGTTTCCTAACTAACTAAATTTATTAAAAATCCATTGCAAAATAAAATCAACATAAATTTTTTACGATTTAACTATAAAATTTTATCTGTCGCTAATTTCTTCGATAGCCTAATATATAATGCTCGAATGTAGAGTGCAATTAACTTAAAAAATCATACCAATAATAGGCTGTCCAAACTACTCTTTATAAGAAGTGGTGAATGATTCCCTAATAATTAGTTATCTTCTTTTATCATTTATCATTATATAATATAAAGAGTACTAAAGAATAATGTATACGCTTTGCAAGAATTTCATATATTATAGCTAAGCTTCACCAATTTGACTTATAACAAAATCTAGGTAATAGTAATTCAGACCTCCTTGCCTAATTCACCTAATTTAAACACTAATCCCTTTTCACTACTAAAATTAGCTACAAATTTTGTATTTAATCCATCACTATAGGTAGATATACTCAGTAGCGACTATTCATAGAGTTTTTGGTTATCTATCGTTTGAGCTACAAACTTTATATTTAATCGATCACTATATGTAAATATACTCAATAGCTAATACTCGTAGAGTTTTTGGTTATCTATCGCTAATTGATCTCTCTAAATAGAAAAAGCTATAAATCATATCGTTCAGAATTTGTCGATCGCTAATTCGTTTTAATTAGTTCAAATATTATTTTTATATATATATAGTTGTCTCAATTTTCTCATTAATTATTACAAGATATTAGACCAAAGTAATAATAGAAAAAAAAAATACAATTATTGGAAGCTAACACATGCAACATAGTTGTTTTAAGAGTGTTGATCATCAATCATGCTATAACATCAATTGTATTAATTCATCATTCAATAATTAAGTGTTTAAAGAACAATTTTAAATTTAAAAAATAGAACATAAAATATGTAAAAGAATAAAATGGTTGGACACCAAAATGCACCGACCACATGCATTTTGATTGACTTGAAGATTAAGCCTTCACCATACAGCTCATAATCACACTACTATACAAAATATAATTAATTTTTAAGTGATAAATATTTATTGTTAATATAAAAAATATGCTATGTTATGTTGAGTTACATTAATCGTATACAAAATAATTATATCGTCAATATATATAACAGTCCAATTCTTTTAACTATAATACATATGACTAATGCAGAAATTTTATACTATAAACCGTGATCCAAGTTATTCAGATATCATCGAAATTTAAACTTCTTAATTTTGACGGTATATCCTTTTTGCAACTTCCATGCACTTATAAGTAACGTAAACAAACCACTCTTCATTTCTTATAAATAAAGACTTCCCTTTTCTTTTCATTTGATTTTAGTGATTTTTTTCCCCACCAAAAGTCACCATACCTAACATACCATATTTCTTCATTCCACACACTCATATAGGCAATTCTTTTAAGCAAGAAATTAGAAACAAAGTTTCCACTCAAATTTCTCATTTTTCTCAATTATGTCAAAACTCCCAATTATTTTTCTCATTTTTGTGGTTTATTCAACACAAATAACCAATGGATTATTGAATAATCCAAGAAAACTTGATGAAGCTAATGTTGTGAACAAATGTGGTAGTTGTCCTTGTAACAATCCATGTAATCCATCCTCACCTCCACCACCACCACCCGTTCCGTCGCCACCACCACCAAAGAAACCACCATCAAGTGGATATTGTCCTCCTCCTCCTCCTTCTGAGGGCGGTGGTGGTGGTGGTTATGGTCCAAATCCACCAAGTAATTCACAATACATATATATGAATGGTCCACCAGGAAATTTGTACCCCGTTGATCAATATTTTAATGGTGCCAAAAGTGTTTTTTCTAGTGGATTTTCACTTTTGATCAGTGGATTTTTCTTGGGAATTATTGCTTTGATATGAGTATCAAGAAGCTAGCTGCAAATTTCATCAAAAACAAGAAATTTAGTGGCTAAGAGTATTTTTAATCTTCTTAGGTTAGTGCTAATTAGCAATATTATCTTATCTTATCGTTGTAATATCCATCTGTATCCTACTTCCAATAACATTTTAATTTTCTTCCACTTTGTATTTCTTTTTTGTAAAATTTGTTGTCAGTATTTTTTTTTCTTTTCATATTTGATCTAATCATATACTGTTTCTCTTCCTCTCAATTTTTTTTTTTGGCGTTAATTTCATTTTAGTTGGAGACTATATTAAGAACTACCTCAGGTTCGAGTTTTGGGTATGAAATTTTTTTTGTTGGGAGCGCCATCTCTAAATGGGCTTTGTAGTGCGCGATTTGAATTTAGTCGGAACGCGGGTTGAGAAACCAAAAATAAAAAAAAAGAAATATATATATATATATATATATATATATATATATATATATTGTCT
>JAJONR010013822.1:0-16365 GCA_029582245.1 Solanum etuberosum
AAAAAAAAAGATTTTTTTTTAAAATATAAGGGGAAGAGAACCATTTTATTTTATTTTCAAAAAACAAACAAACAAGGGAAATAGAAAACGTGCCAAAAACAGAAAACAAAAAAAAAATGAAGCAGAAGTGAAGGCCTCCAAAATAATAATAAATAAAAATAAAGAAAGGTAAAAAAAGAAAAGAAAAAAGGAAACGTAACAAAAAACAATAATAAAGTAAAATTAAAAAAGGGGAAAAGAACCCAAAGCATGGAAAGCATGAAAAAAAAAAAAAAAAGATTTTTTTTTCCTTTTCAAGAAATTGATCTTAATTTCTTAAGATTTTTCTTCCAAAAAAAAAAAAACTAATCCTAAATTTCATAAAATGCCACTTCCTATTTTAATCCAACTATCTATTTTTAAATCCAACTAAAAAAAAAGGGGACGAATCCTAAAATTACCCGAACTCTTAAAATCTCACTCCCACACAAATCTATAATTCCTAGCAACTAGATGCATATATATACTCTCAAAACTCAAATTTGTAAAGGTCCATCTCTTGACTTTACTCTATTTTTGTTTGAGTAAATTTGTGCGCTTATACATATTTTTATTAATGGACAATTTTTAAATAAATCAAAGAAGGCGAGATATAAGTAAATGTATTAAGCTAATAAGTATAATATATCCAAAATTAAGTCAAGCCAGATATAAGTCAATAAAACGATCGTGCTAGAACCACAGGACTCGAGGGGTGCCTCACACCTTCCTCTCGGTCAACAGAATTCCTTACCTAAATTTCTAGTTCACAGACCAACAAAAAATAAGAGTCAAACTTCCTTTTGAATAGGAGTTCAAATAAGGTGACTTGGAACACCAAAACTCAATTCCAAGTGACGACTCTGAAGTAAAATAATCTTTTTTCGAAATGTCACTTTAATTGGAAAAACTCTAAATTCAAAACATTCAATTTGGAAAAAATAGGGGTGTGACACATGATATAAGATGGAATGACTAATACGTGAATATAAACATTCTCTCATAACTAATCTTTACATAACTCTAATTAGTTACCAAACAACCCTTTACAAATGATTTCTTTTTAAATCTCTTATTTGTAAAAATGAATATTTCTTATAAAAGAAAGAAAAGGAACATAATGTTTTCTTAAACTATATTCGGCTTTTTGAGTGTATTATAATGTATAGTTAGTGTTAACTCATGTATCGATAAGCTATATTATAAAGTTAATGTATAATTTTTATGACGTTTGACAAGTTATATTGTATAGTCAGAGTATACTTCCTATGACTTTTTAACTATTTTTTTTATGGAAATAAAACACAATTGTATTTGTTATTAACTAATTATTTTATTGCATACAGTTGAAACTAGCCCTAAATTAAATAGGTTATGAGTTCGGCAACAAGCGAAAGATCACCCAAAATCATAAACTTTAAATTTTAGATTTGAGATAAGGCACAAGTACCCCTAGATTAAGACTAAACTATGGTCCTACTATTCCCGAACTCATTTTTTTTTTTTGGTAATTTTGTACACCTTTTGACTTATGTGGCACACTCTGTGACTCCACGTAGTTGAGGCGCCTTGGAGATGTTTGGATGCCGTAAGCCAAAAAAGGTTTTCAAAATTACAAAAAAAATGAGTTCAAGGGTAATAGGACCTTAATTTAATTAAAGTGTGTCTCAAAAATTTCGATCACAATCTAGGAAGGTACTAGTGACTTGTCCCTTTAGATTTATCTCTGCAATTAACTAGTAATAAGAGTATATTTTATTAATTTGGTGTACGTAAGTGGCATCTATAATTTTCAATCGAAGAACCTTTACAAATCATAATTAATTTTTAATTTAAGATGCAATATATTGGCAGTATCTTCATGATTTACAATTCGTATTTCTTGTTACAAATTAATATAACTAGAACTTCATTATTGCTTCTTGTTTAACAGCATCATTAAATTAATTAAATAGCAGAACCAAAAAAAAAAAAACTAAGGAAACTGAGATTTGAAGAAGATTAGATCATTTTACAAAAAAATAAAAATGCATGAGCATGCAGTATAATTAATGTTGTTTGATTGACAAATTAAAAATTAAAGGAAGATCTTATTTAATTTTCTATGTTGTTTCTATCACTTGTTTATTATTAGTTGAGGAATTTATATCGTCTTGACTCTTGAGTCAATCGTTGTCTTAAAAACTTGAGTTGGATACTCATAACTCTTTCATGTAATAACAATCTATCACAATCAAATATTAATATCTACAATCGCTACAAAAATAATTAAAATTAGTTATGAATTTTGTCATTAATCTATCGCTTAATATATACTACTCACCTTGATGAGTTACTTTATTATCGTCTTCACAAATTGATGTTAAAGTCAAGTACAATAGCCATCAAACTTGTTGAAATTAATTCATAAATAAAGTCATGTCCAATTACTTGATTTTCATCAAGCATTCTTCTTTCTTAATCAAAGATCTCGAGATTTTGATATAGAAAACAATATTGTTATAAGGGAGCATTTCCCCTTTAAATTGGCCTTACACGACACAATTCAGGATTAGTCGCGAAGCACTTCCACCTCAAATTGATCTTACATGGTTACCCTAATGCGAATACTTGATAGAAAATTAAATAAATCTTATGTAATCTCATGATATCTCGATAAAATTTAAACTTGACGAATTCAACCTTCAAGATTCATAAATAATGAACTTATCAATACTGAAAAGAGTAAACGAAAATTAAGATGGAGCAGGATATTGGGCCACATGAGCTTGGGCTTAGAGATGGAGCTGGATATTGGGCCTTATCTATTGAAGCCCAACATGATGAACTGACCCAAATTAAATGCAAATAATAGGAAGAAAAATTAAGATGCCTACAACTCCTATATTTCAATTTTAGTTTTTATTTTTATTTTTAGAATCTAACTTTGCATGGCTATTAATAGTAAAGTTAAAATTTAAAATTGTTTAGAGCACTTGGCACAAGAGAAGTTGTGACATGGTACATTAGATATTGATTTTGATATCAAAATTGAAATCCAAATTTTTGATATCTTGGTTCCAACATAATAGTATTTGTTATGTATATTAAAATATTTTGATATTCAATATTTTTAATATCAAAATCTATTTTTTTTTACAACACAATTTCAACATTTATGATATTTGATATGCATTTTAAAATATTGAATATAGTAGTAAAGCATAAAATCATATGTTTTATTGTAATACTAACAAATTTATTTACTTCCCATACAGAATTGTGAGAGGTTGACTATGCCTGATTTTAGGAGAGATAGAGATATATTGAAAAAGTATTAGAAGAGGTGATTAGTCAGAACATAATAGAAATTCAAGCTTACCCCGAACCTTATATAGGATGTTTTGGAGGACACAATTAGGGAAAATGTTAGTCAGATAGTTAAGTGTAGTCTCACTTATCATTCTATATTATTAGTCGAACTATCTATTCTTGCAATTTCTTGTTTTTTGAGTTTAGTTATTATTATTAGATACAATTATAATGATAGAGGTGGTACGTGTGATAATATCTAATTGTAGTGGTTGATGGTGATGACATTGTGTTAATGACGGTAATAGTGGTAGTTAGGAGCGTCCACAGTTTAGGATAAAAACTAATTCAAACCATAAAACTAAATAATTCGATTTTTACATTTTTAAAATTCGGCAATATTTATTTTGCTTTTGATTTTGTTTAAAACCCTCCGAAGAAATAATCAATCTGAAACAAACAAATTGTATACATGTTTTTCTTTATAATTATATATATATATATACAGAAAAATGCAGCAATCTAATTGAAAAAAAAGCAAGATATGATGCATTTTTTATTTGTGTAGTAGCAATATCGATAGCTTATGCATTGTTCAGTACATTGGATTAGCTAACAATATAATCAGAAAGTTAAACATAATTACAGTTCATATATAAAAATTGTAAAATCCAAAATGACACGAAGACAATTCATATCATTTTGAATGAATTGTTTTAATTTTATTTTTATGTATGATTAATAAGCGAATGAATCAAATCAAATCAAAACGATAACAACAAAATCGATAAACATATATTCCCTTAATTTTATATTAATTGAATTTACGAGACAATGTATACATATAAGCAAACATTTTAGAATATAATTTAAATCATAATTTTCACTATTGTCATTTATTAAATTATAAAGCAGGAGTATTATATTTCCATGTTATTATTGTTATAGGTGATCGTTCCTCCATAAGCCCTAAACCCTAATTTTTTGCTCCTCCCTCTGTCTTCCTCTCCTCTGTACCTCTCTCGGCTCATCAATGGCAATGGGGGAGTTGAAAATCTCAGAGATGCGTGACCTAACTCGTATAGAACGCATAGGGGCACACTCTCATATCAGAGGTCTCGGTCTCGATTCTTCACTTGAACCTCGATTAAGCTCTGAAGGTATGGTAGGTCAAATTCCAGCTCGAAAAGCTGCCGGAATCATTGTTAAAATGGTTCAACAAGGTAAAATTGCGGGTCGTGCACTGCTCCTTGCGGGTCAACCCGGAACCGGGAAGACAGCTATAGCTATGGGTATGGCCAAATCGTTAGGGCAAGAAACCCCTTTTGCTATGCTTGCTGGTAGCGAACTTTATTCACTTGATATGTCGAAAACTGAAGCGTTAATGCAGGCTTTTCGTAAAGCGATTGGTGTGAGAATTAAAGAAGAAGCTGAAGTTATTGAAGGTGAAGTTGTGGAAGTACAGATTGATAGGCCGGCGGTGGCTGGAGCTGCGTCGAAAACGGGGAAATTGACGTTGAAGACTACTGATATGGAGACGGTTTATGATTTGGGGGGGAAGATGATTGAGGCTTTAGGGAAGGAGAAAGTACAGAGTGGGGATGTTATTGCTATTGACAAGGCTTCTGGGAAGATTACGAAGTTGGGGAGGTCGTTTGCGAGGTCGAGGGATTATGATGCTATGGGACCTCAGACTAAGTTTGTACAATGTCCTGAAGGGGAGCTGCAGAAGCGCAAGGAGATTGTACATTGCGTTACCCTTCATGAAATTGATGTCATAAATAGCAGGTACTAATTTGCTACTAATGTTATTTGTTTATGGAAAGAAATGATTTTTTTGATTCCTTGTAGCTCGATTTTCAAATTGTTTTGTTTTAGCTTTTGTTCTGCTAATACTATATGTTGTTTTGTTATTGTCTGTTGATTCTTGTACTGTTTTTCCTTTCCAACGGGACTACATTGGGTGTGTTGTTGGAAAGGAATGATTTTGATTTATCTATGATTGCTTACTTAATTGTTCCTTTCTGCATTACCCTCCCATAGGAAATTGTTCTTTAAGAAGTTAGTTTTCTTTTCAACTCATGTATTAGGTTAGGAATATGAATAAGAGTGTAAGTGTCAACCGCTACTCTGTGCTGTTTTGTTATTATCGGTTGATTCTTGTACTTCTGTTTCTGAACTGCTTTGGAGTGTTTTTCCTTGAGCCGAGGGTCTACGGAAACAGCCTCCTTACCTGTGAGGTAGGTGTAAGGTCTGTATACTCTCTACCCTCCCCAAACCCCACATTGTGGGACTACACTGGGTATGTTGTTGTTGGAATCATAAGTGTTCTGTCAAAAGGTTTTTGAAGTCAAGCGCAGCATTATATCCCAAACAGTATTATTCCATTCATCTCCTATAAGATACTTTTTGCTAAGTTAGCTATTTATGTTATCATAAAATATTTTTCTAGTAATGCACGGGGATACAATGAGTATTCATTTAGTAGCTTTTCTTGGTGATCATTTGACAGGATTGGCTTCAAAAACAGCATTCACGTTTGTTGTAAAATGTTGCCAAAAGAATGAATGAGGTGTGTTTTGACTAGGAACTGACATGAGTACTTCTTTCTTGCTAGTCCCTTCACACTTGGTGAACTGTGTTTTAACCTCTCTTTTCTGCATTATGTTTGGTTGGATTTTTGCATTTTATGGTAGTTTATTTTTTGCCTCATAGGGAATGGACTATAACATTTGAATAGGAGACTGATCTTTCTGTGTGCTAAGATTGATAGACTACTTTTAACAAATATTTATGTTTGTCACTAGTCTTAGATTTTGTATCTTTCTCTTTCCTTTGCCTTTTCTCTGCTTCAATTCAAACTAGTGATGCTACTTGTCATCCGCAGTTGCATGTCTTTCCTATTTAGTGTATTTGCAAAACTTTTAAGTTTCATGCTTTGAGTTTCAGAGTTGCCTCTGAAAACATCTGACATCTTAAAAGTATCTCCTTGTTTCCTACTTCACTAGATTAAATATGTTAATCAGCTCATCTCAATTTCAGAACACAGGGATTTTTAGCACTGTTTACGGGTGATACTGGTGAGATTCGTGCTGAAGTGAGAGAACAAATAGATACCAAGGTTGCAGAGTGGAGGGAGGAAGGAAAGGCAGAGATTGTGCCTGGTGTCCTCTTCATTGACGAAGTACATATGCTTGACATTGAGTGCTTCTCTTTCCTAAACCGAGCTCTGGAGAATGACATGGCACCTATATTGGTTGTTGCTACAAATAGAGGCATTACTACAATCCGGGGAACAAACTACAGATCCCCACATGGGATTCCAATTGACTTCCTTGATCGCCTCCTCATCATCTCTACACAACCTTACAAAGAGGAAGAAATTCGCAAGATCCTGGATATCAGATGCCTAGAGGAGGATGTAGAAATGTCTGAGGATGCAAAAGTTTTATTGACCAAGATAGGGGTGAATACTTCTTTGAGATACGCCATCCACCTTATCACTTCTGCAGCATTGGCCTGCCAAAAGCGGAAAGGGAAGGCTGTTGAAGTGGAAGATATTACTCGAGTCTATAATCTATTTTATGATGTGAAGCGATCCACACAGTACTTGATGGAGTATCAGAGCCAGTATATGTTTAACGAAGTGTCAGCAGAAGAGGCCGAAGAAGATGAAACTGCTGCAATGGTGTCCTAAGCTTCTCGACTTTGATTCAGGAGATCGCAACTTAGCTTTGGCCAAGTATTTATTTACCTGGTTCTTGTTTGATGATTTCTTCTCTTTCATTTATGTTTTCTGACCTTTGTGTTACTTGAATATAGTCCCCTCCCCCCGGTTTCTTTTTCTCGTTTACTTATCAGTAAAAAAGAAAGTGCATCAGCTTCTATTTTTCTGTATATCTTTTCCTGAAAGGCGTATGCTAGTTATGTGAGCTAGAACATTACACGCATAGATGATACACAATTAGGCGAGCTTTGGATTTCTGGGGAAAATTTGGAGATTGAATTTGTATTTGAATACAAGATGAGGTATGCGAGAGAGAGAGAGAGTTAGGATGGAGAGGAAGGAGGCGTGATGAAGGGGAAGGATATAGGATAATGAGGTAGCTTATCAAATGAATTTGTTCACCTGGGTTCCCAAATGTTTTCAGATGGAAAAGGGTTGGAGGGAGAAAGGCAAACAAGATAGAATAATTTTTCAGGTACTCAGTAAGTCCAGGTGTGGTTGAGGTAGTCTTGGGAAATGGATGAGGAGAGAGTGCATTTCAAATGCAAGTCCAGCGGGACTGGATTTTGACTTTATATTGACAGGTTGGAGAAGACAAACAAGTGACACAGACGTGTATGCTTATCATCAATCCTCGTGGGGATGGTTTGGTGATAGTAAAGTGGCGACGAAGAGAGGGCAAGAGAGAAGAGGTTCAGATGGGAGCTGGGTGGCTGGAGAGGGTACTCTAAGCTGATAAAAACAGGCTGGAGACTGTGTAGAGTGGGGTGAATAAAGTTATAAAGAGAAATACTTTTCCCTTCTTTAAGCTTGTTTATTCATCTAGTTTCCACTTGACCTTCTGAAAGGTTGGCTGCTTCTTACTATCTTGAGATGGTGACATATTGGGAAGACTAGTTTTGAGGCATGAAATAAGAATTAAAAGATGTAATTCTGTTGTCTTTGAAGGACATACTAAAACTTGTGTACTAGAAACATGTTTGCTATTTTGTGATGAAACATGGTGCCTGAGGTTCTTGTGGAACAGAGTTATAATGCCTTTTGGATTCAATTTGGCTTAGCATCTTGTATATGGGTTCATAATTCTGACATTAGTTCCTGCAATTAACATTGGCTCATGATCTGAACTATACTTTAGGGAGAAAATTGTGTACCATCTTGTTATTCAACTTGAAGCACTATTGTTGAGCAGTGAATTTTGCATACCCACGGGTTACTCTAGTTGATCTCAAAGCGTTCACATTTTAATCTAGTGCTCAACTTTTCATCCTTTTTTATCTCCATTGACGATGTTATACTGCCAGCTGCTGAATTTGTTATTTCTCTTTCATCAAATTAGTGTGATAGTATTTGTTATTTCAGCATACGACCGTGACACTCAACACTTATATGGTATATGTTGTGTAAGTGTAGCTTTTCATTGGTGACTGGTGGTGAAAGAAAACAAACACAAGTGTGAGAATATCTGATTTCAAACTGACTCTTGAGTCAAATCCTTCATACTCTTATGCTGAAAAGTTAGTTGACAACATGAGGCATGTCTGGATGTCTAAACTCTAAAATCCATCGAAACATTTCTTTCCTTTTTCAGACAACTTTTTGGAAGTAATAAATGGAAATTTTGCATATAGTTCAAAGTGGCCTAGTGATCAACAAAGTGGGTTGGGTTTCAGCAGCAGAGACAAAACACTATGTTACTTCTTTCCCATAGAGTTAGCTAGTAGCTATTGCTGTTGTTGTTGTTGTTGATGGGAGGTAGCAGGTATCCTGTGGAGTTAGTCGAGTTGCGTGCAAGCTGACTCAGACACCACGATTATCAAAAAGAAAAGAATACTTGTCTTGTTTTTGCTCTATTGTGCCAATTTTTTGTTTCTATTATTCTTTTTCATTTAGCTATAATACTAAAGAACTGGATCGTTGTAACATCTATGCAAGAAACATTTCCATTTAGAACAATATCTTCTCCTTCCATTTGTGCCATCTGAGTAAAAAAGAGATTAAAATTATATTTTGTGTACTGTTTTGGACGACATAACTGATCACCAAGCTTACTTTTCATGATGCAGATACGGAGAAGAAGGCTTGATGGATGTGCATGTTTTCAATACTGTCAAACTGGCCTTCAATGGTGTTGATCGAGCCCCAATTAGAAATGAATTCGGTGTTTCTCTATGCCTTCGTTAAAGCTAACTAACATTGTTCATGAGCTACGCGTTCTTCTCATTTTGCTTCGTCTTTTGGGGGCGCGAGGGCATTGTTTTAGTTTGTGAATTGGCTGCCATTTTTATGTGTGATAGCCAACTTTCTGGAGCTGCTATATATGTTCATGGTTCTTGGTTAATTGCAGTGATTTGGAACAATGCATTTTTGTCATCTTAATTTTGGTGGATGTTCTCTTTTCCCTTTTGTTTGTGAATTAAGTTTTGCTGATTTCTACCTATGTTGCTCGAACTTTATAAAAATGCTGCCCTACTTGTGTCAGATCGGGAAAAAATGTGTATGATTTAGGACATATAGTCCAATTTTAAATGTGACATCGTCTAAAAAAATTCTCAAGGCACAAATTATGTCTTATAAAGCATCAAGTTCAATGTATGAACTTTTTAAGATATAATGTTCTAAAATTGACCTTCGCTCTATAATGTTTCGTGTTTTTTTTAAAGGGAAAAATTACAAAATATGGCAAACATTAATATACATTTAAAATAAATAGCTACAGTTTATTTATTTTTATGTTATATGAATATAACTACAGCAAAGTTAGTTATATACAAATAATCAGAAAAGTTATTAATATTAAATAGAAAAGTTATTATTACACACCTAATTGATTATCTCTAGGCATGTTTTATGTGATTGGTTCCCATGTTTACCCTCATTAATACTTTCTCTTTCATCAATATTCCTATATCACAAATTTTCTACGTCTCCCCCACACCAATTACTTCCAATTTAAGATCCTTTTGATGATTATAGGAGCAATTTTTGTAATTTGAATTCATCAAATATCTTTTAATTGATTTTTTTCCTCGTTTTTATGAAGATCATATTTGTATATATCTATATTTTCATCTATTTTTATAGGCTTTCGATTGAAGAATTATTTGTTTATACATTACAATGACTATAGTTATATATATATATATATATAAAAGTAGTACAGAAAGAACATGAGCAAAAAAAGATTGATGTTTGTGTGATTGTCAAATTTGTATATAGTAAAATACTTATATACATAGATACTTGTATTGTAATATTAACACAAGTTGAAATAGTGATTTGTGAATATAAGTATATTTGGATACATAAGTAATATATTGAATTTGAAAGGTTGGTTAGGCAATACAAGTATAGTTAGATACATTAATACTATATTTTTATAAACAAATACATGAGTTAACACCAGAGAAAACTTGACCAAAAAGAGATTGACGTTTGTTGGCTTTTTCAACTTTTTATACGGACGAATACTTACACACTTTGCTACCTACACATTCTATTATTTTCCATTTTTCTTGTTTCTGAGTTGTTCAATGTATCCATCTTTTATTTAACAACAATATATTCATATGTATACTATATTGGGTGCATTCATTTTTTGTTTAACAACAATGTATTCATTTTTCAAATTGTCGTGTTCATATGCGTCCTCTTAGTCATTTTTGACCGTTGATGGAGGATTTGCAGCAGCTGCTTCTGAAGGGTGATAAACAAACTAGATATCAATTTGAATTTGTACATTTTTCTTATTTAGTTCATTATAATTAAAACTGTATTACTGTATAAATAGAAAAATAAAAAATATATACAGCTATAAAAAGACATAAATTATAGTCATTTTTATAAATAACATACTTATAACTATTAAACTTTAATAACCCTATAAATATAGTCATTTTTGTAAGTTACTCTTTTTTTATTACTTAAAAATGCTGGTGGACAAATATTTAAGTCCACAAATTAAAGATCGCCTCAAAATAGTTGCATTCTTGCAAATGACAAATTGGGGGATTTTTACATTATAAAAAGCAGTCAACAAAGCCTACAACAAAAGAACAACTCTAATTTAATTTTTTTTAAAAATAATCACTGTATAGTTGGTGTATATTCCATGTATATATTATAAGTCGATTATATATTAGTAATACACTTATTATAGAGTGAATATGCATCGACTATGACGTATAGGCGGCTAAAATCTTGTATGGTTTTAGTAGTCCAATTAAAAGCAATGAAAACAATTGGATGTGTCAATTCCCATGCTTTAGAAAAAGAAAAATCTTAGCTTTATTTTGCTCTATCATATGATATATGATAAATCAACTTTTTTAAATTTGGGCAAAGATAAGATATAATGATGAGAGGTAAAAGATAAAATATGATGATTATATTCCCATATAACCTATTGAAGAGGTAAAGGGTAAGGATTATCTAGTTATATGCATACACATATACTCATCCGTCTCAAATTACTTATCATGTTTCGATTTTTGAGAATTAAACTATATGAATTTATTATTGGCCAAATAATTTATATTTCCTTAGTCACACTTGATGTAATATGTATTTTCATTTTGATTTTAATCACTAAATTATTTAGGGGAACTTTCGCAAATAGCCACTATAACAAACTTAATTATGCTTCATAGCTATAGTTTGCATATTTACGGATTGCAGCTACAGTTTAAGCTGCCTCATTTGTATAATTTGCGGGTACATTTGTATAATTCAGTTATTTTTGTATAAAGTCAAAATAGCGAATTTATACAATTACAAACATCTAAAGTGGAAACAATTATACAAATTATATTATACAAAATTACATTATATAAAAGTTATACAAATTATATTATACAAATTCCGAATTATACAAACGTGCAAATTATACAAAATAAAAAAGCTGAGTCGCGTAATTATAGCTAAAAGTAGATCGCGAATTGTAATCAAGGCAAACTATAGCTATATTAACTAATATATGTTTGCTTATACACATATTTTTCCCAATTATTACGTCATTTGATATGATATATCAATTATTATTTTTTAAATTTTATTTTCATTTTCATTTAGTCAAAGATAAAAGGTAAAGGCTAAAGATTGTAGTCCCAAATAGGCTTAGCCTAATATCACCACTTATATGTACACGCACATATAGTATCTTTTATCACTAAAATAATCGTCTTTTATAGCCTATTCTAACTGTTAAATTATGAGAAATTTTATTCATGCGCACTCGATACCGAAGGTAGAATTTTAATTTTATGAGTTTTTAATTTTAAAAATAGTGAGTTTAAGTGGTAATAACTTGGTTCTATGTATAAATAGATTTTGAGTCTAACTTGGTCGTAAAAGCTAGTTCAATAGGTAAGGATTATCCAAGTTATTTTAAAGAGACCACTCATTCCTTAAAGAGCCGATGTCGGATTCTTCACCCTCTCCCAATATCACGTTCAAGGATTGAACATTTGGTGCATGCGCAATTTAATATGAGGATTCAATATCGAAAATAAGAATTGAGATGATCATACTCTGATACCGTGTAAAGAAATGAATCTTGGGCTTCATTCAACCTCAAAAGTTAACTTAACTCAACTTCAAATGCATCTTGAAAGGAGGATTGTCGAAGACCATATAAGAAGATCACCCATTTCATTAACCACCGATGTGAGACTTCTTCACACCTCACCTCACCTCACCTCACGCTCAAGGCTGAACATCTAGAGTGTGGATAATATAACATGGGGGCCCATCATCGGATAACAAGAATTGAGAGGCATGAGTTTTCCTTCGATACCATAAAGAAATGAATTTTAGGCGTAAATCAATCCCTAGAAGCTAGCCGGAGATGGAAATTACCCAAATCATATTAAAGAGATCATTCACTTTAAAGGACTGATATTAGACTTTTCACATTTTAAATTTAATATTTTTACATATTTAATATTTTTTTAACACAAATGTATTATTTGATGAATAAACTATACTACATAACTTAGGTTGAATAACTCTTTGTTACTAGTTGATAGACAAGTGGATCCATTTGGTCCTACTTGCTTACTTTAATACAAAATCAAAAATTGTAAGTCTCAAGTTCAACTCTTCTAATTTAAGATATTTAATAAAAGATTTTCTCTTTTAAAAGCAAAAAAAGAGAGTGAAAAGATGGTAATAATACTATATATGAGCAAATTCTTACTTCTCTCTTAGTAGATTTTTCACTATGATCTTATTTTATTTGTTTTTTTTTTAATTATCCTAATTAGGAAACAAATAAATTTGATTTTTTTTTCTTTTCAATCTAATGTTTTGAAGCAAGCAAGGAGGACCCATAAATCTACTTGTCAAGTAACAAGTGAACCCCACATGAGTTGTGTTGGTTATCTTTGGTAAGTAGCTCACTGTTTATTTCGACGGAATTTAATAATTTTAGTTCAAATATTATATTTATTTATTTATTAAAAATAATTGAAATCAATTCATCCTTCTTTAGAAAAATAAAAATTTATATATTTTTTTTATTTAGATAAAAGGTTATGGAGGGATAATAGCGTGTTATCTTGTTTATCCTTTTATATTTGTAGTTGTAGTAGTATTTCTTTTGTAATTTTTGATCCTTCCATTTTTGTTACTATCAATTGGTTTTTGTCCTTTTTATAGAATGTTTTATCGTGTTGCTTTCTATAATATCTTATTATGATTTCTTTACTTTCACTATTTTCTTTTTCTTACCTACTTTGATATGTTTTTTTTCTTGAGTAGATGATCTATCGAAAACTATGAAATTACACTAGATATGTTGTTATTGTTGTTACGTTGTTACTTTGAGGTGGAACATAATGTTGAATTGTTCTATAATTAGAGGTCTCGAGTTCGGACTTTGAATATGAATTTGTTAAAAAAGTGATTACGCTCTATGATAAATATTTCACCACAAATTTGAATTAAATTGGATTTCAAAAAGGATACCAAACACTAAATGCAAAACAAACAAAAAATAAATACAATTGAATTGATACAAGGTCAAAAATACAATTTCCTATTGTTTTTTCAATCAATATTAAGACTTGACTAAATTTAAATTTATCGAAAACTACCACACAAAAAATAAAATGTTCTCTAAAATAAACGACTCATGCATTATCTCTTTTCTCTTATCTAACTCAAGAGGTACTTTCATATAAATAATAAATTAGTTATTTCATATAAATGACGGAATAAATAGTGGAATAACTAATCCCACAAAATATTTAGAATGGCCTGCCTCCATGTTGGACAATATATGTAAGAATCAATTAATAGGCTCGTTTGGTATGAGACATTAGAAATTACTAATTTAGAGATTAATTTTAAAATGAATTTATCTCATATTTAATTTAAATAAAATTATGAAATAACTTATCCTAAAATTATAACGTTATTTAATCCCACATGAAAAGTAAAATAATAATCTCAAAATAATTAATTTTGAAATAATTAATTCTCAAACCAAACGAGCCCTAAAAGAAATTATTTGACATGACATCATTTTCACTCTTCAAAAGATTAGACATTTCTCATAATCATACTCCTATCATATCGTACAACTCACAATATTTAAAAATTCAACTTTATACTACCAATAGGTAGTGTGAAATAGTGAAAACGCATTCGTTCTTAATTATGTCGCGTTTAAGTCTTGAAAATGAAATTATTATTAATAGCAAATATAAACTTTTCGAAATGATTTTCTATTGTATTAAAATTAAAAAAGTTGAATCAAACTAAAAGCTTATGATTACTAAACAAACTTGATTGAAGAATATAATTTATATGAATTAATCAGACTAATATTTCCAAATGCAGAATGTTTAAACAAAAAAAAGACTTCAAATTTAAATTATTTCAAAAAAAAAATTAAGCGCCTTATCACAAAAATAATCTCACGATTCCACCTTGAAAATCTCATATTGAATCGTGAAATGAATGTGTCGCCTCCTACCATTACATTGCACAACACTTAACTCATGAACTAATTTTTAGCATTAAATTTAGCACAATATTCACTTTCTTTATATGATAATAAAATCAGACTCATCCATATCTTTTTATCAATTCCAACTTAGCTTATATTTTACATTAGTCATGACAATAACATACTCAACACAGTCTCACAAGTAAAATTTGAAGAAAGAAAAATATATTTTTTTTAAAAAAACATTATTTTTATAAAATAGAAAAATCATTTTCAATAAATTTTCATCTTAGAAATATCCATCTCTATACGTGCATCGAACCAATGGCATAACTCCATTAACACAATTACAGGATGGTCACTCAAACATCCTACTTATATTAACGTTTTAAACGCTCTTAACAAAATTCATAACTTCGCCACGATATCTAACTATCATCGTCTTATATGATTTTGAACAATACTCACCACATCAACTAACTTTTAATCTCAAACAGTCCAACTACTCCACATATATATAACGACATTTCAACCTTTTTTTTTTTGAAATTGAAAACCCTAACCCCTCAATTATTACTCTCTTTCTAAATTATGACTCGCCGGTTTAGATTTCTGCTAACTTCTAACTCCTCCTCCACTTCGCCGGCGGCGGAGGAAGCGGAGCCACCGTCAGCCATGGCAGCGGAGTCCGACTTCATCGTTATACTTGCTGCTCTACTCTGTGCAGTAATCTGTGTCTCCGGACTCATAGTAGTAGCTCGTTGTACTTGGCTTCGGCGGGACCCGCCGGGAAATCCACCGCCGGTGAAGAATAAAGGATTGAAGAAGAAAGTTCTTAAGTATTTACCGAAATTCAAGTATGATCCGTCGAGCGGTGAGCTGCCGTTCGCGGCGGAGTGCGCGATTTGTCTGGTGGAGTACGTAGAGGGAGATGAAATTCGAGTGTTGCCGAATTGTGGCCACCGGTTTCACCTCCAGTGTGTGGACACGTGGCTTTTGACGAACTCGTCCTGTCCTTCCTGCCGGCAGATTCTCGTCGTTGCTCGTGCTCGGTGCCGGAAGTGCGGCGAAGTTCCTGCAATTTCCGGCGAATCTTCCGACGGAGGTCAAATTCTAACGCCGGTATAGTCTACAACTTCCGGTAGGTAAACAGTAAACGGAGTTAATATGAAAAAGTCGCCGGCCGGAGCATCGTGGTAAGTGTAAATTGGTAACGGTGTTGTTTTTTTTCCGGCGATGGAAACGGGCCCCGCTTGAGGTCGAGGGATAAGGCATACTTTCCTTGTGATTATGATGGGAGTGTAAGAAAGTGACAAAAATGAAATTATGGCTGTTGGAGGGGACGAAGAAAATTGAGTTTTTTTTTTTTTTTTTTTTT
>JAJONR010013823.1:0-16585 GCA_029582245.1 Solanum etuberosum
ATTAATCCTAATGATAAAAGTGAATATTTGATTAGATTTCACTCAGGAAAATGGACTGAAGCCCAGAAAAAATATGCTACTATGGCTCATGAAATGCTAACAATAGTCAAATGTGTTTTAAAATTTTAAGATGATTTATATAATCAAAAGTTTTTGATAAAAACTGATGCTCAATCTGTTAAATACATGTTTAACAAAGATTTTAAAAATGATGCTTCAAAATTGATATTTGCTAGGTGGTAGACCCAGTTAGCTCATTTTGATTTCGAGATTCAATATAAAAAGGGAAGTGATAACTCTCTTCCAGATTTTCTGTCTCGAGAATATTTAAATTCATAATGAGTTTTTATACAACTTTTATTGATGAAAAAACTTTAGTTACTATTCTAAAGATAATTCTTCTTAATAAAGACCTGCATGAATTGATAATATGTGAAATCATCAACGATATTAATAGAGAAAATTTCTCTATACATGATTATGAAGAAATTATTGATATCGATAATGATAATTATTACAGTGACTATTATGACATATCCGAATAAAGCAAAGTGTTATGTTTGCAGGATGGACCCTCCTTGGACTACCAAGGGCAGAGGTGGGAATAATAATACAAGGGGAAGATCATCCTCAGGTTCGTCCTACAGATCCTCCTCTAACTCCCCAGTTATACAAATGGGAAGAAGAAGTTTGATAAACTCAAAAGTCTCTCAAAGTGAGGCTTCATCTTCAGTACATCTAGAAGATATTTCAGAAAACAGTCCGTTATACGCACAACTACAGGCATATTTGTCTCAAAAGCAAAGTGATACTTTTGCATCAATAGCTAAAGAAGACAATGATGATATCAAGTCTTATGAAAAGTTATCAACACCTTCATTATCAACAATAACATTTATCACCGCTGTTTTTCGCTCAATACTCATTACTCATTAGCCAATAATACTATAAGAGTATATATATATATATATATATATATATATTATGGTATCATTAAGGTTTTTTGTTCAGAAATTACTCATTAGTCAATGATACTATAAGAGTATATAATGATACTAATGAGTAATTTCTAAACAAGAAACCTTAATGATATATATTGATTTAGTATCAATTAAATAAATTATCAACCTTAATGATACCAATAAAATATATGATACTGATTTAGTATCAATTAAGCAAAATTAATTTGGCGAGGGGGAGGGGGGGTGTATAGTGTAATTATTAGTAGAATATGAATGTAAATGGATGTATGTTTATAATTATTTAGCCTTTATGGGTATTTGCTTAGTTTTCACTTATATTTTTGGTTGTCCTAAAAAAAAGAATGATTGTGATTATTTAAATAAAAATAAAAGTAAAACACCTGAGAGTCTGTTTGAATTGATTTATTTTAAGGGTCTGTTTGGAAAGCTATATGGTAATTGGAATTGATGAATTACTAGGTTAGTAATTACCACTCTAATAATTACACAGCCTAGTAATTACACTGACCTGTTTGTTTGCCACACTGTAATTACACATATATTGTTTGGTTGCACAAGTGTAATCATAAGGTTATATTGAATTTTAAAAATAAAATTAATTGTTTCAAATTAAAAAATTTAAATTAGACAAATAAAGGTCTTTATAAATGATATTAAATTAAATATTTAAGATATATATTGTCTTTTGAAAATATATTAACTAATAAACATATGTTCTTAATTAATATTATAAAAAATAATTGATTTATAATTTTCAATTTAGTATATTTTAATTAAATTAATCATAAAAGCTAAAAGTACAGAACTTCTATGAACATCATGAAATGCATGTTTGACAAAAAGATTAATATTATAAATATAATGTCATAAAATTATAAAACATTTGACCAAAAGATAATCTATCAAGTCTAAATTTAAAAAATATCTTATAATGTAAAAATATCGTGTCAATACTCCTAAAACAAATGAAATTGAAAATATAACATAAGTACTAAATTCAAAACAAAAAATTTAACATAATACTTTTATGTCAAATTTCAACATAACATACATAAATATTATTTAAAAATAAAGGAAAACGTAAGTCCATAACTTTATTCAACAATCAATTCTACTTTAATTTAAAAATTAGAATACTAATAAAATTATACTAATAATTTTCTTTTAGATAATACGGAATATTGCATGAAATCACATGAAGTAAATGTTGAAAATAAGAAGGAAATGAAATATATATATATATATAATATATAAACAACATTTTTAGAAAATATTAGAATAATAATAAAAAATTAAAATAATAAAAATAAAAAATACATTAAAACAAAAAAAAAATATAGAAATAAAAGGAAGAAATTAAAAAGTAATCAGCTTGTAATTACACCATGTAATTACCATCAATTCACAACCTAAGTGTAGAACAAATGTATTTGAGAAGGTTTAAATAACTGTATATTTTTTTCGATCTTTGATGGCTTTTTATATAGGCTTATTTGAACTAACTATTTGAGATCTTTGACAAAGATGACAACCCAAAGAAATGGATCCTTGAAAAAAATGAATTGATCTAATTTCAAGAATAAGGAGACAACTTTCTTATTTGTAAAACCGTTAAACGTCTCATTAATATATCTGTCATTTTTTTTTGGTTTTGCCATACCCTAAACTTGAGGGGTGCAATTGGCATCGAATGCCAAAATTTAGGCGTGAATCGATCTCGCTGAACAATTAACAAATGACGCTTAGTAGCTACACAAAGTAAAGAAGACAAATAAGAATACATCGACTTAAAAATAAAATCTTGCGCAGTAACTCCCCGTCAACAACTTTACAAAGAAAATAAATATTCCTAATTAATAGTTTATCTTAAATCATAAATAACTAGCACAAAAATCTATTTGGGTCGTCGAGGTCATCATGGTATGTAAGAAAGCATTAACACAATATAGATCGTCAAAGCCGCCATGATGTCTATACATAAGTTGAAAACATGTATGTATATAACAAATACCTCAAACAACTATCAAATTTTAGCCAACCAACAAACAAAGCCAACATGACCAATAATGTGGTTAGATAGTCCAACTCACTAGCCTACAAGCCTCGAATACAATATTTGGACAGACAAGGCCCTAACCTACCTAAAATCTATAAACAACAAAACAAGAAAACCTCTTGGACTCAGATAATCTAGGAAGAAAGGACTCATCAATTAGATAGATGGTTGTGAAACTCGACATGTCTGTCGGATCGTCTCTCAGTACCTACATGCATGAATGAAGCGCCCCTATCCAATGGATGTCAACAAGATAAATTGAAAGCTAAAACTGAAGTATAAAGAGTGGACAAAAAGCACGAGAGTAAAATAGAATTACAATTTCTTATCTTCTTGAAATAAAACATATAAACACGTAATATATAATAACTTGACATGCCTCCCACAAGCCCGAAAAATACAAACATTACTCAATTACTTTAAGTTCTAACAAGAACAAAAAGTCATTGAATACCCATACTGATCCACTTACCTGGATCCCAATGATAGTTCAATCAAAATTGTCTGAATGTTCACATGTCGTGAATTAACATAACACTTAGGCTCTGTAGTACAATATGAGTGTTGCTCCTCATGTACAACTTGTCTTTCTCGTAAGTACGATCTAACCGATTCGTAGGCACAATAATCAATATGTACACTTCGAAATCTAGCAGTGTCAGTGTCTCCTAAGGATAAAATCATAACGGCCTAAACTGTCGTTACTCAAAGGCACCTCATGAGGAATTTCAGAATTCTTGAAAATGCATTGCAATTTTAAAGTTGGGTACATAACGATTTTGATAAAAAAAATGGAATTGATTCGAGATGACGTCTTCCCTCCATAGTGGGAAGCCTCTCGTTATGGCGACACCGCTATAGCGCCTTCATGTCCTCTATAGCGAGGCTGACGGAATTAGATTCTAGACAAATGATGTTTTTTTTATTGTTTCTCTCACATGAAGTAAACGTGCGAGGATTACTCCAAAAATTATACTAAGCCACTCTTAACTTGGGAACCATGGAGGGAAGAGATTTTAGCGTGAAAAAGGTTAAAATCCAGAAATTCCTGATCTACGATCATTAGGATTTGCCCCACGCAGCCAAAAACCTTGGTTTGGGGTTCTTCTACAGTTATTTGACATCCAAATAAGCTAGATTTTCTTAACTGAATAGTTAGGCCTGTCTTCTATTTCATAATTTTCTTGTAGATTGATGGGAGATTTCATGCATAGGCCTTCAGATACAAAATCTAGTTGGTTGAATATGTGGTTACCTGTCATTTAGGCCAAGAATGTATTGACTAGTTATGGTTGACATTATGATATGTGTGGATGTTATCCTGGGGAAGGAAAACGTGGTGATTGGCTTACGCGTAGGAAATATTTGAAAATGAATTCTTCAGATAGGTGATGGTTGTTGTTTTCCTAGTTTATGTTATAGATGCATGTTAACTGCTTTATAATATTACTTGTGCAATGCATGTAAGGAAAACATAAGGGATGAATGACTACTTTATATTATGTGGTAGATTCGGGTTGACCGATAATGACTATTAGTACATATTGTTTGCACTGATATTACTCTTGCTATGTCACTTGACATAATCTGATTACAGAATCAGTGTATTTCTCAGGTGAAGACGTTGAGGATCTCCGACAGCTTCTACTCTTTCTTTCATCTGGGTGGAAGTTTGTCTTATTTCAAGAGTTCTCTACATATTTATAGATAAGTCCCCTTTCTAGAATTCTCTACATAACTAGTAGATTTCAAGAACCTTCCATACAAATCATGAAATTCAAAAGTCTTTAAAGAAATTCTACACATATCTCTAGAATATTCTACTAAGGATTATTCTTCATCCAATGTAAGTCTTTCACATTGACAAATTTACGCCACATGGCGCTAAATGTCATGATGATGTGGCGGGTTATCACACTTTACTCTTCCCTTCTTCTTTTTCTTCTGTTTTACTTCCATTGACTCTGATGTGATTTTTTTTGTCACTAATGATCCTCTTTATTTATATATGTTTTCTTGATCTATTTTGATTTTTTTTCTTCCACATTAGTTCAAGGTCTAACCATAACTGCTTCTTCATCTCCAACTTAAGTTTTAAGCCTCAGTTATTACTTTTCTTTACCCTCTTCATCTATAACCTAGGTTTCTAAGCCCCATCTTACACTTTCTGTATCAAAGAGGAACAAGTTCAACATTATTTTCAAACAAGGGATAGAAGTTTTCAGTTATGAATATCCAACAATAAGGTTTATAATCTCAAATTGGTAGACTAGGAATATTATTATCATTTAAAATGTTCATTTTGGTTAATAGTGACTTTTGTTCCACCACACATTCCTTTCTAAAACAAGCACTATAATAGCAAGAAACAGCCTATAATCTACCTAACTAGTTCCCGTGTGTTGACAAAGGTTGAGTCAACCGATATAAATATTCACCAAATACGTGATGATTTAGCAAGTATTGGGTAGATGGTGAACTCGCATTCTATGACCATCAAGCAGATAAAAACTCAAATGGACCTTATTTCATTATATTTGGATCACATAATGAAAGATATGTATCCAAGCAATTCTGATAAAAATATCAAGTGCATAGCAGTTATTGAAGATCACATTCAAATATGTATTTAATCAATTCTGTACAGGATCTAGTTTCCATTAGTTTGTTAAACATTGTGTCAGTTAGTTAGTTAACTCATAGTTTTTAGGCAGTTAGCATATTCTTTTCTCTCTCTGATTGGTCATGTATAGCTGACTCACTTATTCACTTGTATATATACTTCACTACTAATCAATAAACATGTTCAGTGCTCAGCTATGGCTTCCTTGTCTTATTTTGGGTGAAGTTTCCCCATCGATATGGTATCAGAGCAAGACCTATCGATTCGATCTCTTAGTCTTTATCACTGTTAATCACTGATTAGTTGTTCCTATTTTGTTTTTGGATTTGATCCTGTTCATCGAGTTATCTCAGAGATTGGTATTCTCTTTGTGTTCTTATTCTTGCTATGAGTTACTGCTCAATTTAGGATTCTTCCTTTTTGATTGTTTTTCGGTCAATTCAAACACACATTCATGGCTGTTGGCGAGAGTTAATCTGCTTCTGAAGGAATTAATAATGCTGCTGGTAATGACACAAATAGTGCCCTGTATGTGCATCCCTCGGATAGCCCAGCGATGATGCTTGTTCCTGCTCAATTTAATGGAGCAGGATATTGATCCTGGAGAAGAGGAGTTATGCGAGCCCTATCACAAGTTAGGTTTCATTGATGGAAGCTGTATGAAACCAAGTACGAATTCATCTCAACTCCGTCAATGGAAGAGATGTGATGATATGGTAACATCATGATTTTGAACTCATCAACTAAGGAAATTTTAGATAGCATAGAGTATGTCAATGACTCAGTCAAACTTTGGAAGGAATTGGAGGATAGATACGATAAAACAAATGGGGAAAAATTGTATCAAATACAGAAAGAAATCAATGATCTAACACAAGTGTTGGACATCACTGTCTATTACACAAGGATGAAGAAGTTATGGGAGGAATTAAGCTCCTTGAACTTGAGAAATCAATGCAGTATCATCTGCAACTGTGGTGCAAAGGACAATATGCACAAGGCAGAACAGGACAGACGCTTGATTCAATTTCTCATGGGGTTAAATGAGGTGTACACTGTGGTGAGAGGCAACATTCTCATGATGAACCCACTCCCTTCCATGGCACAAGCCTTTTCATTGTTGATCCAAGAGGAGAAACAGAGAGAGTTCAGACCTACTGGTCGAATGCCTATGGATTCAACTTCTTTGAATTTCAAGCAGGAAGAGCCTTCAGGACAAACTATCAAAATAGCAGTTATGTGGGAAGCAACAACAGCTCAGGAGGAAACAATAACTATGCAGGAAACAATTATTATCAAGGCAATAGCAGTAGTAGAAATGCCTTGACCTGTGACTTTTGTGAGAAACCAGGACACACTAGAGATAAGTTTTATAAGTGCATGGATATCCACAACACAACAACAATCAAGGCTACAAGTCAAGTGGCTGCAACAATGGGCAAGGTTATAGACATAATAATCAGAATATCAAGGGAAAAAGGGTGGTGACCAATGTACATAGTGGTACTCCTGCTGAAGTGATGTCTACTCATGGAGAACAACAAGTGCTAAGCAACAATCACCAAAATTCTATCACAAAAGAGCAGTACAACCAAATCATGGATTTAATACAACATTTCCAGAATTACATCTGGAAATGTTGTATTAAATCCATGATTTGGTTGTACTGCTCTTTTGTGATAGAATTTTGGAAGGGAGTGGGTTCATCATGAGAATGTTGCACCACAGTGCACAACTCCCTAATGGATACAAAGTCAAGGTGACAGATTTTGGTGATGTATTACATCTGATATCATTTTACATCAAGTGTTGTATGTGCCTTCTTTTGAGTATAACCTTGTTTCAATTCATTCCTTGACTACTTCCATGAAATGCACAGTTTTGTTCACTAGTGAGCAGGCCCCTTCAGTGAAGAGGCCTCAGGTGATTGGTAACAGCAGAGATGGACTTTATTTTTTGTGCTCAAGTTATCTGAGGAATGCCAAAAGTGTCAATAAAAACTCTATATGTTGTTGTTTTTCCAGTAGTAGTAATGGTCTTCTGTCAAATTCCATTGGAAGTAGGAATTACATTTCTTCTGTTACCGAATCTTGTCATGTAGGTAAATGTAAGATGTTGAATACTGATGGAAATGTGTTTCATGCTACTCACAGTCCTCTTGTATGCACTTTTACTTCCAATAATAAAAGTGTCTTGTTTGATAAGAATCCTTGTGTAACTGCAAGAAACAGTGTGGATTTGTTGTGGCATAGTAGACTTGACCATGTGCCTTTTGTTAGAATGAAGAATATTTCTATTCTCCCAGAAAACCTTTCCCCAAAACAACCATTCATGTGCACCAAATGCCCAATGGCAAGACAAGAAAGACTACCTTTTAGTCAAAGTACCAGCCAAACTAAGTCCAAATTTAAAAATTCTTCATGTTGATTTATGGGGACCATACCACATCTCCACTTATGACAACTACAAATACTTCATTACCTTGGTAGATGATTATAGTAGGTCCACCTGGACTCACTTGTTAAGTACCAAAAGTAATGCTTTGCATGTACTGAAAGCTTTCACAAATATGGTAGAAAATCAATTCAAAACCACAGTTAAGTGCATAAGGTTTGACAATGGCATAGAGTTAACCAACAATGAAGCAAAGCTCTTTTTCATGACCAAAGGTATAATCCATCAGAAAAGTTGTCCATACACACCACAACAAAATAGTGTGGTGGAAAGAAAACATAAGTATCTGTTAGAGACAGCTAGAGCCCTTTTGTTTCAATCCAAACTACCCCTAAAATATTGGGGAGAATGTGTTTTAATAGCCACTCATATCATAAACAGACTCCCTTCAGCACAACTTAAAAACAAATGCCCATATGAGCTGCTGCATAACAGAAAACCAGACTACACCCAGCTTAGATCATTTGGATGTCTTTGCTATCCAACTGTACCCAAAGTGCTGAGAGATAAACTTGAGCCTAGAACAACCCCTCACATATCTGTGGGATATCCTTTTGGAACAAAAGGGTACAAGGTAATGAGTCTTGCTACAAGGAAAATACATGTTTCTAGGGATGTAGTTTTTCATGAGGATTTCTTTCCCTTTAATTTGTCTGCTGAAAAATGCACCTTTCCTTCTATTCTGAAGTCTGTTGAGTCTGTTTTTCCTAGTCCCAATTCTGAGTTTATAGATCATATTGAGTCTAGGTCCTATGACACCTGTGTGAATGATTACAGATGTGAAATTGGTACAAACATTGACTCATCCCTTGTTCCTGAACATCAGTCATCACAATCATCACCTCCACTTCCCATTAATCCTGTACCACTATTTCCAATTGAACCATCTTCTCAACCTGATCTTCCTTTAATAGTGCAGAGAAGATCTCATAGAGAAAACAAAGTTCCACATCACCTAAAAAACTACATTGTATCCATTCCCAATCTAAAGAATCCTAACTACAATTCCAACCTTTCACTCACTGCCTTATTTACCAAACATCATCATATATCTCCTGATGTCATTGCATCTAACAGTCAAATACTTGTTGAGTATATTTGTCATGACAGTGAGGAAGCATCTCAGGACTGCTTGGCAAAGAGCCATGACACTGGAGTTTGAGGCACTCTATGCTTATCACACTTGGGATCTTGTTAAGCTACCAGCAGGCAAACAAACAATTGGATGTAGATGGGTGTATAAGGTCAAACACAGGGCAGGTGGGAGTATTGAAAGATTCAAGGATAGACTAGTTGTTAAAGGTTAAACACAACAAGCTGGAGTAGATTATACATAGACATACTCACCTGTGGTTAAGATGACCACTGTTAGGACCCTAGTAGCCTGTGCTGTTAAAAGAGGATGGACTATGTCTCAACTTGATGTTAATAATGCTTTTCTTCAAGGTGATCTCCATGAGGAAGTCTACATGAAGGTACCACAGGGTCTTGAAGTACATGATACATGTATGGTTTGCAAGCTTACTAAGTCCCTCTATGGCCTAATACATGCCAGCAGGCAATGGTATGCCAAGTTAACTGAGGTCTTATCTGTTAGGGGATACATACACTCACACTATGACTATTCATTGTTCTACAAGAAGTCAGGCCCTTTAGTAGTGTTTGTGGCTGTGTATGTAGATGATGTTATCTTAACAGGGACAGATGACACTGAAATTGAACAACTCAAGACATATCTGGACAATACATTCAAGATCAAATATCTTGGAAAATTACACTACTTCCTAGGGTTGGAGATACTTGATACAACTGGAGGGGTACTCATCTCACAAAGGAAATTTGTTCTGGACTTGTTGCAGGAATATGATTGTTTAAACTATGTTGATTTGTCTTCTCCACTTGATCCTACTGTTAAGCTAAGAGCCAAAGAGGGAACTCCTTTGTCTGGTCCTACATACTATAGAAAGCTGATTGGAGAACTAAATTTTCTCACCAATACTAGGTTGGACATAGCCTTTAGTGTCCAGCAGCTAAGTCAGTTTACGTAGGATCCCAAGGCCCCTCACCTACAAGCAACATTCCATCTCCTCAGGTACTTGAAACAAGATCCTACTTTAGGGGTGCATTTATCCAATGATCCTGATTGTACTGTCCAGGCTTATTCTGACTCTGACTGAGCTTCTTGTCCAGACTCAAGAAGATCAGTAAGTGGTTATTTGGTCTCGCTTGGGAACAACCTCATTAGTTGGAAATCCAAGAAACAAAACCATATCTTTATCATCAGTTGAGGCTGAGTATAGATCTCTTAGGAAGGTAGTGGGAGAATTGACTTGGCTTCACAGACTTCTGAATTGACCATACCTATTTCATCTCCCATTGATTTTTACTGTGACAGTCAATCTGCAATACACATAGCTCACAACCCAGTGTTTCATGAGAGAACTAAGCATATTGAAGTCGACTGTCACTTTGTGAGGAATAAACTTCAAGAGGGGCTCATAACATTGCACCATGTTTCTACCACTGATCAACTAGATGATATTCTCACTAAGGCTCTTACTGGTGTCAAGCACTCAACTATCATGACCAAGTTGGCTGTGAAATCATCACCACCTACTTGAGGAGGGGTATAGAAGATCACATTCAAATATGTATTTAATCAATCCTGTACAGGATCTAGTTTTGGTGATAGTCGGTTAGTTTCCATTAGTTAGCTAAACATTGTGTCAGTTAGTTAATTAACTCACAGTTGTTAGGCAGTTAGCATATTTCTTTCTGTCTCTGATTGGTCATGTACAACCGGCTCATTCATTCACTTGTATATATACTTCACTACTAATCAATAAACACGTGAGTTCTCATTTTACACAAATTCACAATTCTCTCAAGCTTCTTCTTCATTCAGTGCTCAACTATGGATTCCCTGCCTTATTTTGCGTGAAGTTTCACCATCGATATGGAATTCGATAGCACTAACTACAAGAAATGGGAAAATGAGTGGAAGTGATATAGTGGTGGATGATAATTAACCTTAAATTCAACCATATGATGACCTGACTCCAAATAATGATGTAAGTGCGATAAAAGGTCAATTCATTGATCTTGAACCTAGTGATAGCGAAAAAGAAAAACAAAAAATTGAAATGAATTGAAATGTCTTATGGGAAAGTAGAGCAAATTTTCTAAGATAAGGACACTTCAGTAATATCTATGCCAAAGAAAACAATATTCCCCTCCATTCCAACAAAGGCTCATGAAGAATAAAGAGGATGACAAGTTCAATAAGTTTATATTCATGCTAAAAAAATTAGTAGTCAACATTCCATCAGTTGAGGCTCTAAAGAAAATGTATGCTAATTACATGAAAGACTTGATCACCAAGAAGAGAGAAGTAAGTTTTAATACTATAGAAGGAACACATTATTATAGTGCAATTATTTCAAACTCTCTAGTTTAGAAAAAGGAAGATCCAGTGCATTTATCAATTCATGCACTATTGGAGCAATAAAATTTGTCAAAGCTCTATGTGACCTTGGTGCAAGTGTAAATTTTATGCCTCTTGCTATATTCAGAAAATTGGGATTCAAAAGTCTAAGAACAAAAAAGTAAAGAGACCTATAAGACTTCTATATGATGTTCTAGTGAATGTGGTAAAAGTTATTTTTCCTTACCAACTTCATTATAATATATTGTAAGGTTGATTTTGTATCCCCTATCATTGTGGGAAGGCCAATTTTTCTCATTTGGTGTGCCTACTACATAAACTACTGTTGGGTATATAGTAAAAATTAATGGGAAATGAAGGGAAGACGAAAAGAGGAATTTGAAAGGTTCTCTTATGCTTTAGTAAAAAACATTTCTCCCTCAATTGTGGTGGAAAGAAAACTTAAAGTGTTTGAATAAGAGAAACACTTCTACTAGTTGTTAAAATAGATGGAAAGAGGGACCCCCCTCGCGCCGTCATCGTCACTCGCTCCGCTTCGGCTACGACTTTGGCTTTGGCTTTGGAAAATGATCGATCGACAGATTATTTTTTGGACAAACTTTATTTTAATTATTTATTTAATTAATTAAATTAAATCAAATGGCTGAAATGTTTTTTAATTATTTAAATAATTAGCATAAATGACCCAACCTAACATGGATCTGTGCGACCTGAGTTTAAAACGTCTTTCACGTTTTATTTGAATTTCCCACCGTTGGAAATGACTGTTTTGAAAGGTTATAACTTTCAGGAACAACCATGATCGTTCTGGAAGGTTGCAAACTTTCATGAATGGTTGTGTGGTTTCTGAAAGGTTGCAACCTTTCGAAACCAGTGATTCTAGGCTATAAATACATATGATTCCTCAGACTTTTTACTTACGAAAATTTCTGAACTTCTTCTTCTTCTTCTGCAACAATTCATTATTTGTGTACTTTACTGTCGTTGAGTAGCTCGCTGACACAATTCTTTTGGGTATCAATACACTGGTGAATAGAATTGTTCTATTCCGGGAGGATCTATTCCAATTCAAACCTCGGATACTAGAGGGAAATAATTTCCTTAAGGGGACACTGTGCATTCAGTGGGATCAATTTTCTTTCCTTTATATTTCATACGATTGTTACAGATTCTGGTATGTTTTATAATCATTAATTCCTATTCTTCGCTACATGATTTAAACTTTAGAATTTACAGTTTCTGTAAAGTTTTGTTAATCTGTATTTGTGGGTGGAGACTAAAGACTTCGTGGTTTAATACTCCAATAAAGTTTGCAATTTCATGTATTACTTACTGAATCCGTTGTATCAATTTTTGTTTATCAGAAATGACAATTGATAGTGCTACGACTTCTGTGGCTGATGCTGCACCAACTCGAACTATTGTTCCATCAGCAGAGAAACTGAAAAAATTCTCTGGTGTGAATTTCAAAGGATGGCAGCAACGGGTATTTTTCTTGCTTACCACTCTTAGTCTGCAGAAATTTACCAATGAAGAAACTTCAGTGTCTGCTGCTGATATGTCAGACAGAGAAAAATTCATGATTATTAAAGCTTGTAAACAGATAGACTTCCTATGTAAGGGCTACATTTTAAGTGCTTTAGAGAATGACTTATATAATGTTTTCAGCGCATTGACAACTTCGAAAGAATTGTGGAATGCACTTGAGAAAAAATATAAGACAGAAGATGCATACTTGAAGAAGTTTGTGATCGCAAAGTTTTTAGACTATAAGATGACAAATAGCAAAACTGTTGGATTACAAGTTCAAGAGCTTCAACTTATTTTTCATGATCTTATTGCCGAGGACATAGTAGTTAATGAAGCTTTTCAAGTAGCTGCAATGATTAAGAAGTTACCTCCTTCGTGGAACGACTTCAAGAATTATTTAAAGCACAAACGCAAGGAAATGAAGCTTGAAGATCTTGTGATTCAGCTCAAGATTGAGGAAGATAACAAGACCGTCGAAAAGAAGTCTCGTGGGAGCTCGACAATTATGGGAGTTAATATTTTTGAAGAGGCTTCTACCAAATGCAAGAAAAAGAAGAAGTCCAACAGACAGAAAGAGCAGGCAAAGAAGAAATTCAAGGGCAACTGTTACAATTGTGGTAAGACTAGTCACAAGTCTTCTGACTGTCGTGCTCCAAGAAAGGACAAGGACAAAGGAAAAATTCAAGCGAACATAGTGAAAAAGATGGATGACGCAGATGATCTCTGTGCAATGATCTCGGAGTGTAACTTAGTTGGTAATCCAAAAGATTGGTTTCTTGACTCATATGCCACACAACATGTTTGCTCTGCAAGAGAAGCTTTTGCAACGTATACTCCTGCTGAGTTCGAGGAAGATCTATTCATGGGGAACACAACAACAACGAGATTGCAGGAACTGGAAAAGTAATGTTGAAAATGACATTTGTTCAGGTGTTGACTCTGAACAACGTTCTGCACGTTCCTACCATTAGGAATAATCTAGTTTCTACTGCACTGCGCATTAAAAATGGATTTAAGTGTGTCCTTCTTAGTGACAAAGCCGTAATAAGTAAGAATGAGATGTTCTTAGGAAGGGCTACCTCACTGAGGGCGTTTTCAAATTGAATGTAATGGTTGTTGACTGTATTAATAATAATTCTGCTTTTGTTTACTTATTGGAGACAAATGATTTATGGCATGCCCGTTTGGGACATGTCAATTACAAAACCTTGCGAAAATGGATTACTTTAGAAGTATTGCCTGAATTCAAGTGTGATAAATCAAAATGTGAAATTTATATTGAATCTAAATTTGTTAAACATCCTTATAAGTCTGTTGACAGGAATTCAAATCCTCTAGACTTAATTCACACAGATATATGCGATATGAAGTCAATACCATCTCGTGGTGGGATTAAGTACTTTATAACTTTTATTGACGATTGTACTCGATATTGTTATGCATATTTGCTTAATAGTAAGGATGCATCAATTGATGCATTTAAGCAATACAAAAATGTAGTGGAGAATCAATTAAATCGGAAGATAAAAATGATTCGAAGTGATAGAGGTGGAGAATATGAATCTCCTTTTGTAGAGATATGTTTGGAATATGATATTATTTATCAAACTACTGCACCCTACACACCATAATCAAATGGGATGGT
The DNA here is from genome assembly GCA_029582245.1 of Solanum etuberosum. Taxonomy (NCBI): domain Eukaryota; kingdom Viridiplantae; phylum Streptophyta; class Magnoliopsida; order Solanales; family Solanaceae; genus Solanum; species Solanum etuberosum. The sequence goes on from JAJONR010013823.1 coordinate 14,737, forward strand.
GGAACGCAAGAACAGGAATTAAAGGAAATAATAAATGCCTTGTTAATAAGTTCTGGTTCACCGCAAAGCTTGTGGGGGGAAGCTACCCTTATGGCTAACCAGACACTCAATAGGGTACCCCATAACAAAACGCAATCTATTCCATATGAGTTATGGAAAGGAAGGAAACCCAACTTGAAATATTTCAAAGTGTGGGGGTGTTTAGCCAAGGTACAAGTTCATTTACCAAAGAGGGTGTAAATTGGACCTAAAACAGTGGATTGTGTATTTATTGGATATGCTGTGAACAGTCAGACTTGTCGATTTTTGGTTCACAAATCTGATAATCACTATAAGAAAAAGTCTTATTTAAGACCAACATTTAGGGACGAGTGAATTATAATGTCTCTAAAGGTATATCTATTGGGATGAGATTATATTTCGGTCCTTATTTATACATTTTATTGAGAAGGTATTAAATCTATTCTTTAAAAAACTAATTCACCGATCCTAAGAAATATTGAGTGGTCTTTAGCGGGAGAAAAGTTCCGCCATATTTTATACTGAAATATTAAAAAGGACAAAATTTCATTTTTAACAAAACTTTAAGCGCTAAAAGTCATAGCACTAAAGGTAAACGAAAAGACCATCTGTTTTTACTCAAAATTATATAGCAGCCCGTCCTAAAATTAAAGTTGTCCTAGTTTGAGCTCTTAAGATTGCCATTGCAACTGATCAAGGTCGTCACTCTGTCCTAATCTCAATGTTTTTTTGGCTTAATTTTGACGCTCCTCTGCCCTAATCGTGTCTTTTTGCTTGTATTGTTGCTGCTATGCTCAAAACAAAATTCCACTCCAGCTTTGCTCGGAACAGAATTCCAGGTTTGTTCCTCTTCTGATCAAGTTGTTGTGTTTTTTCCATATGTTTTATTGATGTCATTTTTTCATTGTTGTATTCAAGCTACTCTTTTTGTTCTTTTTGTTTTTCACAATAAATAGGTTAATGGTTTCAAAATCTGGTCTCTTTTCTATTGTAAAATTAGTGGCGGGAAGATTATCGGATTGAGATTTCTAATAAATAATTTGATTTTGTAAAGTGTGTTATGTGTCTCAAGATTCATATTTCATATAGAGTGCATATAAAATTTGAAGAAACTTATTGTTTCATGAATTATAACATACTAGTTTCATATATACCACTACGTAGGATGGGTCCTGATCATTAGGCATAAATATAATCGTCATATCATGGTGTATACTCCACTGATTTCGATCACAACTTCTGTTGGTAAATTGAACAAAACGATAATATTTGCCTAATGTTATTTTTACATAAAGTAATTGCATGTAGTTTTAAAAAACCTGCCTGAGGTAATCATCAATTACATTGGAATCAAAGTTTACAATGAAAATAGTCATATAACCTTTGTTGCAGTAATTTGAGTTCCTCATTTTGATATGAAGCTTGAATTTGGCCTCCGACATTCTTCTTGTTAGCTGCATAACTAATGTGTCTATGCCTAGTGGAGCAAAACTTTCAATTCATCTCAGTCATAGTGCGAAACTGATCACCTTCATCCACAAATGTAACAAATCGACAACCCCGTTATGTACCATATTTCTCTATCTATTACAACCTTAACTCTATTGATTGAGGAATAGTTGGCCCTGAATATCTTCTGAAACATGTAATCTGTGAAATCATCTGCGACGTCACCTATAAAAATATAGTATATTCAGTAGTATTATCTGAATGTTTTTCACGCGAATCAAGTCTAGCCCAGTTGAGCCTATAATTTTGCTTAATATTAGGCATCAAGGTACCATTGTATACTTGTATTTGCGCAGCTGCATGATTAATAAATCGATAT
>JAJONR010013824.1:0-11653 GCA_029582245.1 Solanum etuberosum
GTAAGTCGAGCGTCGCCGACCAGGTCGGCGACGCACCAATCACTCCATCTCATCACCGATCTTCCTTGGCTTTTAGTCCTCAAGGTTCTGTGACTTTAGGCGATCCAGAATGTGTCGGCGGTCCGCCGAATGTCCAAATCCATCGCCAACTTGGCTTCTCCCTGAGGCTGGCAGTGTGGAACCTTAGACGAGCTGAAGTGCCACTCGGCAAGTCGCCGAGCGGCCTAGGCGATTCTGAGCTTTTTTTATCTTCAGCCTTTTTCATCTTTTAAGCTCCTTTTCGCCTGGTAATGTCCTTGCATTTCTCCTTTTGCCTTCTTTGCTGCAAATCAACATTTTAACATCAGTACGGAGCATAAATTAGGCATTTGAGGACAATAAACTATCAAAACAAAGCCTTAAATGATTCAAAATCTAGGACTCATCAACACCCCCAACTTAAACTTTTGCTTGTCCTCAAGTAAAACTCAAGATCAATCAGTTCAACAAGGATGTCTACAAATAGTGTTGCATAGGACTCAACATAAATGCACACAACAAGGTTCAAATTACTTATACAATGATCAATTGTGCACTCGAAGTTTCAAATTATGACTCACCATCATCAAGAGTACTCAAGCTCACAATGCTTGCTTCAAATGCAAATTCAAGCTCAACAAAGGTATTCAAATGCCCTCACAACAAAGATGATTCCATATTCACACAAAATTTCTCAACAATCTAAAGTCCCGGAATCATGAACAACTCTCACACTCACAAAGATGAACACATGCATGACTCCACTCATAGGCTTGTCCTTATTTTCCAATCAACATTCGTTTCAGTTCACTCAAGATCACAAAGGTCTTTTCAAGGCTTGTAACGGGGCTAAGTGTAAAGGCATGGTCATTTAGGCTTAGTGGCTTCTACCTTCATGAAGTATGGCCTGAAATTCACTTTCCTCCTTTTCTTTCACATTTCAAACTTGCTCATAATCCACCCCATTATTCAACTTCATATGAACCACCGGATACCCCATTTCTTTTGCAAATTTTACTACTTTATTTCACAACTTTTTCTCTTTTTCAGTGTTTTTCTTTCCTTTCTTCTTTTTCTATCTTTTCTCTCTTTTTTATTTTTACATCGAGGGGTTCCATCTTTTTCAAAACAATCCATAAACAAGGGGAACACTTCTTGACTTTCCTTCTTTTCCACCACACCCCCAACTTAGGCTTTTGGCCTAAGTTGGCTATTCAAACAAACCATAATTCATGAAAGTTATGGGTGAAGGGATAAAGAGAGGTCACAATTGTTCAAGTTTCTTCCAAGAAAAGGTTAGGCTCAAAAGGGGCCAAGCAAGGTTCACACTTCTCACAAGGTTGGCCACAAAGAGGTATGTAGACAGATAGGCTCACTCTTCAAAAAATTTGCCTGATCATGTCTTTTGCTTGCATCACTCAATCAACCGGACCAATGGGGCAAATTTTAGGTGTCATCAAGCACAATGTTCAATACCACCTCACAACTCAAGGCATTGATACAATTATCAAACAAGACTACACACTTTCTAGCTAGCGTGCAATTTTATCACAAGAGACTCATTCGACAACCGGCTAGTCACAACGAGATGCTAAATGTTCACATATTGCCTATGTAACTTCGTTTGCCTCATCGTAGCCGCACATTCATTTTGTTCAATTAAGAGCACTATTCAAGTCATCGGTATTGACCACAACCGACACTCAAATTTGTACAAGAACAGCCACAATCAAACACTCAAGAGGTGCTAAAATTTTAATTTGGTTCAAAATCATTTGCAATTCAAAAAAATGGAACAACATAGATCAGAAACAAAGATATAGATATGTACAGCAAAAATTAGATCCAACATTCACAAAACCTAAAAACAACAATATTCACAAAAATAACCCAATAGAGGTGGGTATGGAAATAATGGAAACCAACCTTTGATGCCGAAAATTTGGAAAGCTAGGAAGCAATGTAATCCTAAAATCCACCCCGAGCACAAGATCCCAAATAAAATGAGAATAATAATGTAGAAACAACAATATAAGTGGTTGTGAGAGTACAGAAATCGAAAAGTATGAAAATGAAGAAATTTTTAAATTTAAAATTGTTTGGCCTTTTAAAACTCTTCAGTTTGCGCGCTGGTCGGCGACGTTAGTTGTGGTCGCCAACCCACTCGGCGATGCGCCCAGTCTCCCTTTACCTCACCGAGTTTTACAGAATCCCCAACAATTTGGGTGGTTCAAACGGCGGTCCAAGTCGGGCTCGCCGACCTGTTCGGCGAGTTGCCGACTGGACTTTTGGCTTGCCTACTGCTCATTTCCTACACTTTCAACTTTCCAACTGCACAATCAACACCCATTATTCAAAAGAAATATTAAAAACATCAAAAACTTGGGTTGCCTCCCAAGAAGGGCCTTATTTAACGTCGTGGCACGACGGAGTTACCAATTCAAGCTACATTTTTTGGATTGGCCATTGCATTGCTTCCGTTGACACTTATTTCGTTACCTGTGCAAAAAGACAACAAACAACAACAAACAGTAAATGGGTTCAACTATAACGCAATCAAATTACAAACCCACTTCCAAAAGAGAATTCAATAACACCACTCCCCGGCAGCGGTGCCATTTTGTATTAACGTCTCAAATACACCTCATCAATTGTAGGTGTAGATGATCGTAATCTAGTATATAACCCAACAAAAGGTTGGGGTCAAACCACACGGTGCCATTTAACTACTTGTGTATGCTTGATATTCATGTTTAGTGCCTTTCAACAAGGCCTTATTCTCTCAATAAATTTATGGCACATGAATCAAATTCACCTTTGTGAATTGTAGTTGGTGAATAAACTCCAAGGGTTTTCTTCATGCAGCGGTTCTTTCCCAAGGAGAAAAATATCTTTCGTTTTATTTTATTTTGTTCATAGGTCCTTTTATGTCAAATAGGGTTGGTGTTCCCTATGATAGATTGAGAGGCGACTATCAAATAGGAAAATGCCAAGTTTTAGTTTTAAACTGAGTCTTGTATTTCACCTCTTCCAAGAAGGACAACCAATAAATTTTTATTGGCAAAGGAAGTTTGTTTGAAAAATGATTCTAAAAAGGGAAAAGTGAAATGAAAAGCTATCTCTTGTCATGGTTCATACATGCTTAATATGGATTTATGTCAAAAGTCATTAATTTTATTGATTTTAAGACTAGCTTGAGAATTTTTTGGATCGTAATGCTTGGTGTAGAAAGGATTTAATTCATTCTTTTATGTACATGTTGTCTATAAGTTGCCCCAAAATGTATTTCAAGGAAAAATCTTAGATTTATCTTGTCTCGAAAGATGAACTTAGGAACTTTTGACCAGCCACTCTATCCCAAATTTCCCTCCAAATACCTTGATATTAGTCATCACCATTGAGACTAAACTGCATTATTTGATCAAAATGTTGCATATATTGAACATTTGTAACCTTCTATCTTAACACCCTCATGCCTCCCTAGTTTCCAATAAATCATTTTGTAGGCCAAAAGCCTAGGTATGAGGGAGAAAAATAGAACATGAGTATGAGGTTTAAATATAGGTGAAACCCTATCTTTGGGGGTTTGTGCAATAATGAAACAATGAGTTTGAGCTGAAATCATAGAGCACCATAAACTTAAATTTGAAAAGTATTCATGAATGAACAAAAACAAAAAAATGTGGGTGCTAGCTCATCATATCCACGTACCTCGGGTGAAAAAAAAATGGAAGCTGAAACACGTGAATATTATAACAAGGAGAAATATAGTGGAAAATGAAAATAAAAAATGTGATCGGTAAGCTCAAGTGAATTTTTTTTTGAAACATTAGGTTGGCCTCTTAGTCACTTGACAAAATGACACCCTACCTTTTGACAAGCCTAAGCTAAACCCCAAAGTCCTTAGAGATTTTGAGTATTGTTAATCTACATTAGTGGAGATCTACATATAGGGCAAGCCTATGTAGATCTACTTTCCGGGAAAACCTACGGGTCATATTGCATATTCTTTAATTCATTTGTGAGAGTGAATGTTCTTATATGATCGATAATAACTTGATTTGACATTCTTAATTGTGTGTGAGATTCTCTCTTATGTGAGTGGCATTGCATCCTTCATATGAACTGTGATGTATTGATTTTAATTGAGATGCATTAATGTGACATATTCGTGTGAACTTTTGGGAAAACCGAGAAGTTTTATACCATTGACTTGAGAAGCTTTATGATTGCGCTTGACAGAAAGATTTTCCCAGAATTGTGCTGAAAGTGTTTTGGTTGAAAAAGAAGAACAACCTTTGTCAAATAAATGATGGTGGAACCAATGGTGAGTTGTGCTTTTTTTAGTGTTTTTATTTTGAATCTTTTTTTATTGTTTTTGAGTCGAGTATGTATTTATGAAAATTCTATCTTGGGTGTAGCTGAGCTTTAATCCTATGCTTAGTGAGTATTTTGCTTGAAAACAAGCAATAAATCAAGTTTGGGTTTTGATGAGTTGGTATTTTACTGACTCATTAGACTTAAATTCATGAAATACTGCCATGTTTGAATACTAATTGAAGGGGTTTTAGGCCCTAGTTCTCTTGTATGAAGTCATCCTTTGGAAAAACCAAGTTTGATGGATTTGAACACAAAAAGCACTAAAGAACACCTCCAAAGGAACTGGTTGTCATGACCTGATATCTCGAGTCATGATGGCACCTATATTATCACCCACCAATAGCTAAGCCAACATGTAACCCGAAACGACTAGTAATGAGTGTAAGAGTAGAAACAAGGAGGAAGCCACCATTTAAAAGCAATAATAATAGAGAAGCGGAAGCGAACCAAAGATATATACAATAATAAAGATCCTTCCCAGAACCTAGAAGTCAGAAGTGTAGAGCTGCTAAAAAATATAGAGAACAAGTCCCAAAAGTGGACACAAAATGAAACAACTATCTCGGAATACAAAAGACTACTCATCAAAATATAGATAGAGATAGGTAAAGTCTAGAACACCATGTGCTCACCCTAGCCTGCGATTTTTAATACTGTAGGCTCGATCTCACCACTGTAACTAGTGCTCAGACCTGCAACACAAAATAGTTGCAGAGTGTAGCATGAGTAGAACACAACAGGTACTTAGTAGGCATCATTGGTCGATTGAGCAAGAGAAGTAAAGGCAATATGAAATGCTATAATTTAAATACAAATAAAAATCAAAGAAAGAAAAGCTAAAAGAGATGTACCTGAGTGTACTAAGAAAATAAATGAATTAAGTGAAACTAACTAAACCTAACTGGACCCCATAAGCCATGAAGATACATTCATGTGCATGTTTATGTAAGACCAGAACAAACCCCGTAAAATAATCCTGACAAGTACATAGAGTAGCTAAGACCTAAAAAGAACTTGAGGGTATTACCAGAACTGCCACAACCTTTCCCGGACTACAACCGTTGTAAAGTAATCCAAGAATCAAATGAAATCACTCAGTCAGAGCTTTAATCGGATCAAAGGGAATTTAAAATACAGCCACCCAGGCAAAACTTTAATCGGATTGAAGGGGAAATAAGGTAGAATCTCCCTGTCAGAACTTGAATCGGATCAGAGGGAGTATGATCCCCAGTCAGGAATTGAAACTTATCAAAGGGGTAATATATGCGGTGACTAAACCTGGGTAAAAGATGCACAAGGGAGCCTCAAAAAAAGGATTAATAATTGGTATACAAGCTTAATCTGTAGAAGATGAACTCTAATGGATCCAAATCCTTCGCCATCTCCAAACAAGTCCAAAACATAGCACATGACAACCTCAGACTCGTCAGGGACAAGCTCTGGCTCCAACTCTACAATACAATGTCAAATCACTGATAATCCTAGAATATACAACATATATGTCTGGTCGGCCACAAGGATAAAACCAAGAAAGAATACGGAAATCTGAGCTGAGTTGAGTTTTAGCCCTACTAAGGATCATACTATCACACCATAGTATTTTATATAAGTCTATGTGAAGCTAAGCCATCTGAAACTACGTTAGAGAGATTCAAAGGCCTATCATATTTAAATATACAGGTCTATGGTAAAATCACTAGTATACGCCTAGAGTAAGGCTAAAATTATCAATAACATCAATAGACAATCAAAACACACTAAAGATAAGGTTGGTCATATGCAATACAACTAACCTGCTATTAGTCCTTAAAAACCCGATAAACAACCTAAACATGATTTCTAATAGGCTAAGCATGATCAACCAGTTACCCACCCCAAATTCACACATATCAACATACATTTTCACATTAAAGCTCAATCTAAGAAATGAGAAGTTGTAGCCTACCTTAAGGCTGAACATGCGCGCTAAAGTTCACTATTCTGGAAATTTCCCCTTTAGAAAGGCCTTGAAAAATTGCCACGCTGTTAAAAAATAAAATCAAAATGTTAATACGCTCTTCTAGACACCAAAAATACAATAATTATAGATGAACCCTAATTGAAGTCAAAATGGGAAATATGGGACCCGCGCTAGAAATTCCAGAATTGACTCCGTCAAAAGATCCAATTTATCTCCCCAAACTTGTATCCCAAACAGGACAAAATTCAGGTTTTAGAACAACCCAGATTCCAATCGTGCAATAAATTCACCATTAAAGAGAAATCTAAGAAAGACGGCAGCCCTTCGAGGTGGAATTTACCTCAAACAGGAAATCGATGCAAGCTACCGAACATACCCAACGCGATGCTATGCACATTCCCAATACCCCATAATTCAAATCACCAAATTTGGAGCTCTAGATATTGATTTATTGCAAATTTAAATTTTGAGAATGAGTTGAATACGTAAGTTCTTTATTAAAAAAGACTAGAAAAATTGCTCATTTTGATCGCTCTCAGGAGGGCCTACGATCGTGGAGGTCTACAAAATTGACCTTCATAAACATGGAAAATGGTCCAAAAATGCAAAGGCAAAAGAGATAGGATATCGCGATCGAGGCTAAGAGGCCCGCGATGTGAATGGTAAAAAGCCAAATCCTGGAAAACGCGGCAAGGCGACGCGAACGTGAAGACCAATTTACTAGGCCTCCACGAACGCAGCCTAAGGGCCCTGCCAATGCGAAGGTTAAAATAGGTTTGCACCAATTGATGCATATAAGCTGACTTTGGCAAATGCAAAAATCACCGATGGGGTGCTGAGGATTCAGAACCCAATGGGTGCTAACAAAATCAGCTATCACATAAAATTTGATATTGAATACTCAACAGAGCAGTCAAAACTTTGAATCGAGGAAATTATGAGAAAAAGTGGGTCCCACATTCAAGCTCCATTTAATACAAAATTCCTCAAAGGGGCTCGAAATTGGCCCGGAAGCCTCAAGATCTTCATGAGGAGTTGTTCTAGACCAAACACGACGTTTCAGAGCTAATGGAACAATTAAAATTACATTATGAGGCCGTCTTCCAGAACTTTGGACTAAAGTCAACCATTTAAGTTTAAACAGCTCCAAAACATCAAACTTGAACAAAAACCTAACAAACGACCAGGTGACCAAACTGTCAGTCCCAGCAAGTCATAAATGACTTGAGGTCACTAAAACAATGCTCCAAATGATGAAAAAGGCATTTACACAGAAATGACCTGTGAAAGCAAGAGTAAACAAGTACTTGAAGGGTCAACCAAGCCTAAAACTTATCTCGCATATCATGCCCGCTCTCCTAAGTAGTCTCTTGAACTGGACGATGCCCCCTATAACAGACCTTAACCACAAAAATGTCTCTCAAATACAGCTAATGCACATCTTTGGTAAGAATAGCAACTGCATCCTCCACCAAGGTTAAATTGTCATCCAACTTAACCAAGTCATACCAGAGCATATATGACTCATTGAGAATATACTATAACATCATCAAAATATGGAAAAGCATGTGAATAGTTAAAAATGCATAAGGTAGGGTGAATTCATAAGCGGCATCACCAATTGATTGAAGAATCTCAAAAGGCCTAATACACTAGGGGCTAAGCATGCCTTGCCTCCCAAACTGATGAGTGGTAGATTAACACTCATTTAAGGCCTTTTTAGCTCAACAATTAGTGTCATCAATGCCTTATTATGTCCTATTCTGATGAAAATTTGATAAGTTGTAGCTATGAACACTAAAGAACAAGGCGAGAATGACTACTTGGAAGAAATGACAAAAAAAACATTGAAAGTAGTGTAAACTCCATACTAGGAGTCACTTAGCTAAAAGGGTGAATCACCTAACTTGAATGACCTCTCCCAAAGTGACAGTGCTCATAATATAATTTAATAGAGGTAGGTCGGCGAACCTAAAGTTAAATGAAGATTCGACAAATATGGAGGGCAAATAGGACGGCCATCGCTGAAGGTAACAAGACTTGGATGAAAAATGAATGCATAAAATGCAAACAAAGGTGGTAATCATCGATCTGCAAAATGTGGAAAGCTGACTGAAACAAGATCGCCAACAGAGGTTAAAATATCTTAAGCCTGGAGCAAATGAAAGGCGAGCTTAAAGCATAGACGGTGACCCACCGATCATGTTCGGTGAGCCCAAAAAACATCATTGAGTTGGTCATGGAGTGAATGTCGGGATAAATTTTGGAAAACTATAAATTGCCCAAAGGAGAAAGAAAAAGAGGAGAGTTTGGAGTAGTGAATTTTTTAGAGCTTTTAGAGAGAATATTTGAGAGCTTTTATGTATGAGATATTTCACCTTGCTAAGAACCTCTTTAGTTTTTGGGTTTTCAATCTTACTTTTACAATTGACGATTGGAAGTTGAAATCAATATGGGTGTTGATTATAATTGCTTCATGTCATTACATTCATGGTTGTTATCATGATAGGTATAATTTCCTTACTTTTTGTGATGGGTGGATAAAATCCTAAGCCTACGGGTGCAATTATGGGGTTGGGTGTTGATTTAATGTAGTGGGTTTTGTGTTTTGGTGTGTTTTATTTGTGCTTATCCATGCATTTAGGCGTATTAGCATGAGGTTAACTTATGGGTCAAGGTTGCAAACTTAATCCTATTTTTGATCTCCGATTGTTTCTTGAAAGAGATCGATGGGAGTGGGTAATTAGTTTGATAAATACAATTTAGATTTGATGTCTAAGTTTTCTTGAAAAAGGGATTACTGTTCAGATCTATTTATGCTTAGTTTGTTTGATAGATAGATATCGTAGGGTAATGGATTTTTTAGTTATGCACGTAGATGAGACCGAAAGGAGATTATATGAATGGATGCTATGAGGTCGAAATAAGATTAGTGTTATTAAAGATGACCCAGCCAATCCATGAATGTTTAGCATAATTGAGCAACACAATTACCCCTATGTGACATCAATTTTTTATCCCCACACCCCTAGATTACTTGTTACTTACTTGCATTTCTGAAGTATAGTTTAATTGTTACATTTGATACTATGAACTTTGTTAATAAATTTAGTGGAATCATCCACCTATTTGTTTTAACCTACAATACGGCACAACTCCGCATTCTGGATTTCTTAGTTGAATTCTTATCATTATATCATTGCTTGTGGTATTCGACCCCGACTCTTAGTTGGATATTTTATTGACAATGATCACTTACTCTTTGAATTTATATTTTAGAGTAGTTTGATTGTTATAAGATAATGGCACCGCTGCTAGGGAATGGTTGCTAAGAATTCAATTAGCGAAATTAGTGTGTAAACTTATGGAATTGTAGTAGTTTGTTTCTTGGCATTGTTGTGTTGTTGATTTGAAGGTCTAAATATGAGTGATAACGGTGCTGACAAGGATATTCACTATGGGAAAAATGACAACATGAGTGATGCAAATGACATGCACATTAATTTCATTGCAATCAATTGAGCTATTCGTTTATTGCCCCCAAAAAAACAGGGCGATGTTCCATGTAACTAGAACAATGCTACATTTTCTCTAAATGAGAGGAATGTTCAGAGGATTGGCTCATGAAGACCCTCATGAACACTTTTGAAATTTTCTGGATGTATGTGGGTTGTTCGTGTTTAATAACATCTCACAAGAGTACATAAGGTTGAGATTATTCGCGTTCTCTTCGATAGGAGAAGCCACAAGATGGTTGGCAGAATTGCCAAATGGTTATATCACTTTTTGGGAGGAGTTGAATGAAGCTTTCTTAGAGAGATTCTTTCCTCCCTCGAAAAATTTCAAGCTTAGGGACTAGTGTACCATGAATTTACGTATTTTTGATGCATTAAACTTAGAGCTTTGCATGAGTCTTAGGAATTTTGTTATTAGATGTGATGGTATTTTGGTTTAGTTATGTAAGAAATAGGTTTTCGAGCAGTTGTTGTTCAAAGTATTGAAACAACAGAGTTTTGGTAACAGACGAGCTCACCTACGAGTTGTTGTTCCTTCAACGAGCTATAGGTGGAAGGTGTGGGTGATGAGATGAGGAAACTGGAATAAGTATTGAACAACGGACATGACTGACAAGTTGTATGTCCTATGACGAGTCGTCAATGATGAGTCGTAGATAACTTTAGAGAAGATGAGTTCTAGTCCATGAATGATGACTGAACATGACAGGTCGTGCTTAGACCTACGAGCCATAGGTCATGCCCATTGATGACACCCACTAGATTTTTGGCTAATTGCTGAACGACGAAGGCACCCACGTGTCATCGTTCCTTCGACGAGCCATAAGTGGTCGTCCGTTGGTGACACTACCCAGAACCGGATTTCCTTAGTCTCCCTTTTCATACTTGATTTAGGAATTTTTTCTATAAATATTGGTTGTAAATTTTGATTTTGGGTTGTTATACCTTTTGTGATACTTTGTTTAGGCTTTGAGAATCATTTTGCAAACACTTTTGGCATCTAATTCTTGAAGTTTAGTGTATGATATTTGCGCGTGTTCTTCAATTCAAGATTCCGGATTTTATTTATTCTACTTGTAAGTTCATAATTTATATTTATCATTTCTATTATGAATTGTGATAACTCAAGCATGAACAACAAAATTCACAACTAGGGTTGTGGCAACCATGAGTAATTAACATCGTAAAACTAATAATTAAGTAATTCTGAAATAGTGTTTATGCGTCTATTATTAATCTCTTTGTTTTGAATGCTTTTTAACGGTGCACAACCTTAGAACTTGCCTCATTCCTACTTTCCCAACCAAGGAAGTAATGAATGAGAAAGGGTGTGATACTTTGTTTAGGCTTTGAGAATCATTTTGCAAACACTTTTGGCATCTAATTCTTGAAGTTTAGTGTATGATATTTGCGCGTGTTCTTCAATTCAAGATTCCGGATTTTATTTATTCTACTTGTAAGTTCATAATTTATATTTATCATTTCTATTATGAATTGTGATAACTCAAGCATGAACAACAAAATTCACAACTAGGGTTGTGGCAACCATGAGTAATTAACATCGTAAAACTAATAATTAAGTAATTCTGAAATAGTGTTTATGCGTCTATTATTAATCTCTTTGTTTTGAATGCTTTTTAACGGTGCACAACCTTAGAACTTGCCTCATTCCTACTTTCCCAACCAAGGAAGTAATGAATGAGAAAGGGTGTGATACTTTGTTTAGGCTTTGAGAATCATTTTGCAAACACTTTTGGCATCTAATTCTTGAAGTTTAGTG
>JAJONR010013825.1:0-10385 GCA_029582245.1 Solanum etuberosum
TTATATATATATATATATATATATATATATATATATATATATATATATATATATATTTGTGTTGGAAATTGGGTTCGTTTCGACCCTAATCCTCGACATCCATGCCTTTTTATGGAGAGTCATATCCTCAATTAGCTAATTGTGTCATATCCTATCTATTTCTTCCTTCAGTTCTTATTTGGCCATGTTACATGAGTGGAAGTGTTAAAATTAATGAGTGAATATGATCAATTCTCTGAGAGGGAAAAGGAAGTATTACGCAGGGCCGTCTCAACCATAAGGCCACTAAAGCAATCGCTTGGGCCCCAGATATTTTAGGGCCCCCAATTTTTTTAAAAGATATATATATATATATATATCATGTATTGATAAACTTGAAAAGAATTTTTTAGATAGAAAAATAATAATAGTAATTGTTTACTTTATTTAATGTGGATGTTGTTGTAATAATTGAGAAATGGAATACTGTGTAGTTAATTATTAACATCTTTTCTTATATGGCTACTTATTTTGTTGACTTATTTATATCTTGACTATTATCATAACCCACATTATTATCCTTACATTTACTTTTTTTAATTCATTTTTCCATTTTTTATTCTCTCATTATTATTCATTCTAAAGTCTACCAAACAGTAAAATATGCAAAATATATTGTTGTGTGTTTATAAAAAGATCAAATTTATTTTTTAGTGTATTCTTTAAATTTCAAGCACTACAACAAATCAATACTATTATATTAACTTATCAAATCCAGCGCAACTATTTCAATATCATTATATAAACTTATAATGTTTTGAGTCAAGTTTTATTATTCTAACTTTATATTATATTTTTTCATTGAAAATTTCTTTGTTTGCATTCTTACTTCATAAGGTCTATGTACATTCTGCCTTCTCAAACTTCAATTGTAGGTTACATTAAGTATGTTATAGCTATTCAATTTATATACGATAACTCTAAAATTCTGATAAGCTCGAGGGTGAAAAAAATCACTTCTTTAAGAGTACCTTCTCGTGATCAAGTCACCTACACTAATTATTATTGATAATTAAAATTGAAAAAATCTGCCTCACGACATAGTGGTCAAAACTTGGGATAAATTAGTTGAAGAAAGATAGAAAGAAGACCCCTTATCCACCGAGTTATAATTCGTGTACCACTATTCAGGGTGGATCTACGTGGAGGTTATAAGGTCAAAATCCAATATTATGAGTATACATACCATAATGAACCCCTCGATAATAGATGAGAAGGTTAGTTTAATGGTTAAGGGGTTCAATGTCATCGCAGGGACCCAAGTTTGAACCTTGTGTTCTGCAATATTTTTTCCTGAATTTTTGCAACGCTTTTCCCCTTAATTTGTCTTTATTTAAATTTTTTAGGTATATTCTTTCTAATTTAACCTTTTATTCTTCTTATTTTTATTGTTCATTTTGTTTCTAAATAACTCTTTTTTATGTATTAACTTGAAGAAATTCTTTTAAGATGATGAAAAAATTGTTATTAAACTTGACATTGAGGTAAAAAATATTTTAAATAAATAAGGTACATTGCAACAACATCTGATCAGAGTTCATCTTGTTTGAGATGCAACTAAGGTGAACCCTTGAGACCATTTGTATCTAAATGTGATATTAATAAGCTAACTCTTCAAAAATAATGTCGTATCCGCGTTAGATTCTTCGAAAATGTACTATTTTAAAAAAAATCCAACACACATCTGTTTACATTTTTGAAGAGTCCGAACAACATAGCTAATGAGTAATAGTTTATAAGGGCGGACCCACATTGTGTCTTCCGGGTGCTCAAGCACCCATTAATCTTGTATCGAACTATAGATATTTATATAGAAATTTGAAAAATGATATATAATTAAACAATGAACACCCATTTCGATGTGTTTTCTCCCCTTATGCTTGGTTTCAAAAATAAAGTTTCGCGTTTATTTCTCCCCGAAGCTAAGAATGCAGAGTGGTTTCCCACAGAGGTATGGCTATGCACTGTCGCAAATACTAGTCGTGACGGAGAGATGAATTTGTTGCATCCCTTTTCACCATCATTCATAATGTGATTTTTTTTAGCATGATTCGTTGCTCGTGTCATATTTATACTTCTTGTGTTTTATATATTTAGGATTTTCTTCTTGTTTTATTATTATTTTTCGAGTAGAAATAATATTTGACTGGCCAAACAAAAACGAAATTGAGTTTAGATTGAACAAGCAGGTCCATATCATTATTTAAGACATTTAGGAGGAGGGAAATCATGTCATTTCAATATCGTATGAGGAAGTTACGGCACTTTTACCGAAGGCAAGCAACATAAAGAAAGTTAAATAGTAGTTATTCGGTGCAAAAGACTATATTTACTCATAAAGATTGATACTTTTGATGAAGAGGGTTCTTTACATTAGTCCCATAAACTCCTAAAAGTGTGTACTTCTATCAAACATGGCAAACTCCTATTTTCACACCATCTAAAGAAAACAAATCAAAAAAAAAAAAAAAACTTTCTTTTTCTTCACCTACATGCTTTTTCATAGAGTTAATTGTGGTACTAACTTATAAAAATTTGAAAAGAATTAAGTACCTATGTTCAATTTCTTTTCCTTTTGGATATTTTGCTATTACGAGCCGAGGGTCATCGGAAATAGCATCTCTATACCATAGAGATAGGGGTAAGGTTTGTGTACATCGTACCCGCTCCAGACCCTGTTGATATTTCGCTATTATCTTGGACCGGAAAGCTCCATGGCACGTGTGTCATAGTCATCGTCCATCATCCCAAACATGGTCAAATGATCATGATCATTGTCATCATATCCAAGAGGCATCATAGAATGTTTAGTCTGAGTTTTGTTACTGTTTTTGGTTAGAGAAAAGCCATCATAGTTATGAGATGCAGCCCATTTTTCAGCAAGGCCATCGCCTTCGAGCATCCGGACCACCTCAGACATCTTGGGACGGTGGGACGGTAGATATTGAGTACAGAGTATAGCCACTTGTAACATCTCCCCTACGTCGATCCTGTCGTAGTTGCTACCAAGCTCTCTGTCGATGAGAGCTTCGACGTTCTTCTCCTGCTGCATTTTCTTAACCTGCAATCAAGCCAGTCTTGTTATTAAGAAGCATTTTATGAGAAAATCTAAACAATTAAAACCTACATTGCTCGAACTCTACAAAAATGTTGTTGCATCAGTGTCGGATTATCAAAAAAAATGTACTAGTTTTTTGGAGGATTCGACATGCACCAGCCTACATTTTGAAGAGTCCGACCAACAAAGGTTAAAAAATCACTAAATAAGTGATGTTTCTGGAGCTCCATTCTTCACTTTTATTTAAAGGAAATATTGGTTGCTCAGACTCTTCAAAAATGATAGCGCATGCGTATCGAAGCCTTCAAAAGCAGTGCATTTAGCGCATGCGTATCGAAGCCTTCAAAAGCAGTGCATTTTTGGAGAGTCCGAGCAACATAGAATTCAATAACTGGTAGATGAATAAAGCAACATACATACCCATTCAAGTACTGCTCCTTTCTGGTTTACTGTTTTTCCCAATTCAAGAGCTCTCATCCCAGTTATAAGCTCTAATAAGAGGATACCAAATCCAAACACATCCGTTTTTTCGGATGATTGACCGGTGGAAAGGTACTCTGGTGCGATATGGCCAACTGTTCCACGAACAGCTGTGGTAACGTGAGAGTCAGCATGATCGAGGAGCTTTGCAAGGCCAAAGTCCCCGACAACAGCTTCACAGAAGTCATCTAATAGGACATTTGCCGCCTTCACATCTCTGTGGATTATCTTCGGATCACATTGCTCGTGGAGGTAAAGAAGACCTCTAGCAGCTCCAATAGCAATTCTCTTCCTAGTATTCCAATCCAGTGCTGGTTTTCCTGTCATCGCGAGAAATAGATTAAGAATTCGTACATTCCATCATTTTTTTAAAAGTCAAAGATCATAAGGTTGAAATTGAGAACTTTGATCGAATAAACAAGAATTTCATTAACAAAATACTCCGTCCGTTTCAATTTGTTTATCTTACTTTCCTTTTTTGGCAATACTTTAATCCAAACGTCACACATGGCATGTTTAAAACCACAAGATTAAAAGACATATTGGTACACTCTCCGTATCTTTAATTTAAGACTTCAAGATTCAAAAGTCATTATTTACTTTCCTAAACTTCGTGTCAAGTCAAAATCAGACAAACAAATAGAAACGAACGGAGTAGAATGTGTAAGGCATGCAATCGGCTGAAAAGAGTACACAAGGTGTTTACCTCTAAGTCTTGATGCCACACTGCCATTAGACATGAAAGGATACACGAGAAGTCTCTCGTTTGAGGTAGCACAATAACCAATTAATCTGAGCAAATTTCTATGTACTGCCAAGCTAATTAGCTCCAATTCCGTCCGGAACTGTGATTCTCCAGCAGTTCCACTAATATCTTTCAATCGTTTCACCGCAACCAATGAGCCATCCCCCAACTTTCCACGATAAACATTGCCAAATCCTCCAGCACCAAGAATGTTCTTGGAGCTGAAACTGTTTGTCGCACGTTGAAGTTCTTTAAATGTGAAGCTTCTGAGATTCCCTAGTCTAACTAGATCCTCCTCTTGCATATCTGGAACAAAAATACGAAGCCTAAATAACTTTGAACCGTCGTCAAATACACAAAATGCTACTAATAGTGACTCACCATTAATGTTCAGAATAGACTGTTTCCTGTTTTGGTTCCTTTTCCAAATTATGAATCCGAATCCTAAGAGGAAAAGAGAAATGAAGCTGATACTAAGTCCCATTGCAATGGCTAGTCTTTTCGAGTTTCGCTTACCTGGTTACAACAGAAAGAAGTTTAAGAATTAAATCGAATTAATGTCTAAACTCTAAACATTGTTGAATCATGAGAAATTTTTCTAACTTTTACCGGTGGAATCAATGTCAAACGAAAGGGGCATCAGGTTCACTGATCCAAAGCAAGTCTCAGCAGAGTGATTTCCACAAATCAAAGGGTTACCCACGACACTACAAAAACATTAAGGATAAAAAAAAAAATCACAATAAGAACTTAAACAAGACGATTTCTGTGTACAAAACACACACAATTATAATGTAACATAATGAGAGTTAGGCAGAGAATTCATACTTGAAAGTTCTGGTGGGAAATTTCGGAATAGGTCCACTCAGATTATTGAAAGACAAGTCCCTGAAAGAATAAGAGGTTCACAAAATCAGAACACACTATTCGACAATGAAAACAACGACGCCTCAGTCCCAAACAAGTTGGAGTCAGCGATATGAATCCCCACTTTCATTTAAGCTCATTGCACATCATCGTCATACTAGATTAAATAAAAGTGAAGAATAAATTAGAATTTAATAAGACCCCTAACCAGAACCACTATTCAACGGCAACAACGCCGACAACGCCTCAGTCCCAACCAAGTTGGGGTCGGCAATATGAATAACCACTTTCATTTAAGCTCATTGCATATCATCGTCATACTAGATAAAATAAAAGTAAAAAATAACGCCGACTCAGTCCCAAACAAGTTGGGGTCGGCAATACGAATCCCCACTTTCATTTAAGTTCACTGCATATCATTGTCATACTAAATAAAATAAAAGTAAAAAATAAGTTAAAATATAATAATACCCCTAATCATAACACACTATTCATTTCCTTTACAAAAAAACAGAACACACTAATCGACGACAACAAAAACAACAACAACAACGCCTCAGTCCCAAACAAGTTGGGGTCCGCAACATGAATCCCCACATTCATTTAAGTTCATTGCATATCATCGTCATACTAAATAACATAAAAGTGAAAAATAAGTTAAAATATTATAATAACCCTAAACAGAACAAACTATTCATTTCTTTAGACAAAAAAAGATAACACTATCCAACGACAACAACAACGCCTCAGTCCCAAACAAGTTGGGGTCAACAATATGAATCCCCACTTTCATTTAAGCTCATTGCATATCATCGTCATACTAAATAAAATAAAAGTGAATAATAAGTTAAAATATAATAATACCCCTAAACAGAACAAACTATTCAATTTCCTTTAAACAAAAAAAGCTTTAACATAAGGCTGATTCAAGAAAGTGACTAGATAATTCCAATTCTCAGGACAATCAGACAAAAGAATAAAACAAAATCAAACAAAAGTCATAGATTTAAAGAAGCAATACTCACAAGAAAGCAAGCTGAGGGACCCTGGCTAAAGAAAGAGGAATAGCACCAGACAAGCTGTTGTTGTTCAACCTTCTACTCCATTACAAGACAAACCCCATAACAAGACATCAAAAAAAAAACATATAGTCAAAGAAGAAGATAGCACATAAACATTGTCTACATGAGAAAACAACAATTAAAGGAAAAAGGGTACTCAGAAAAACAAGAGATAATGGTAAAAAAACACACTTTGAGGTATCACGATTTTGCATGCGCTAAACTATCATGTGGTCACTTTTCCTTCTTAAACCATCACCAACTTTTATCAAAAGACACTTTGACTATGAGATGGTGGTGACACGTGTTTTGACAAATAGTAGGTGATAATTCATAGCAAACTCGCAAATACGTGATACTTCATGTGTGTTTTAGACCATTCAACTCTAAAAACATAATCTTATCATACCAAAATGAAAATTTTGAAAGTTTAATACACTTACAAATACTGAAGACTGTTTAACAAACCCAAAGAATCAGGAACATGACCAGAGAAATGGTTATTAGACAGATCCAATGTTTCAAGAATAGGAAGTTTCCCTAGCTCTCTTGGAATATACCCAGAAATGTTGTTGTTTTGCAATAAACTACACAATTTTCAACATACAAGAAAAATTAACCAAATGGGGTCATAAAAAATTGAAATTACATACAACAAAAACATTAAAAAATTGTCTCTTACACTTGTTTAAGGTTTGTAAGATTAGATATCATCCCAGACAAAACCCCAGATAAACCTTGACTTGGAGCTCCTCTACAAACAAAAAAAAAAAACAGTAAAAGTTTCAATCTTTAACAACCAATATTACCATATAGTACCATAAAATTCCAAAAAAAAAATACTATTAAACATACAGTGCAATAACAAGATTTTCAGAAGAACAACTGATCATAGCCCAACTACAAGGATCAACAGAATCTTCATCCCAATTACTTAAAGCTCCCTTTGGGTCATCCAAACTTCTCCTTATAGCAATCAAAGCTTCCACTATACATCAAAACAAAATGATCAAATTTTGAAAAGCAGAAACTGAAAAATAAACAAATGGGGTTCTTTTTTTTGTTACCTTCATGATTCCTAGCTTCATATGAAAAACAAAGAAAAGGGTAAAACAGAAGCAAAGAGAGGACAAAAATCAAGAAAATGGAAGCCATTGATGATAAAAAAAAACCAAGAAAGTGAAATCAAATGATTCAACACATATATTAAGCAAACCCCATGAATTTATTTAACATTTTGGTTCATATAAAAGATTAAAAATTCTGTCTTTTTTCAGTCAAAAACTAAAAAAAAAGTGAGAGAGAGTGTAAAGGAAAAGAAACAGGTTCTTTATCAGTCTGTCTATTTTGTTGGTATTTGTACCAACTCTGTTTCTCCTTTTGCTTTATCTGAGTTTGTTTGTTTTTTTTTTCCAAATTTTTTTTAAAAAAAAATTGTACTGTGTTTTTGGTGTAAGAGAATCAGGTGTGGAGATGATATGAAGAAAATCAGTGACAGTGAGAGGACTCAGAGAGAGGGAAGAGAGTTTTTTTTTTTTTTTTTTTTCTTGAAGCTCAGAATTTGAGAGTGAAAGCAATATGCCTACTGAGAAAAAAAACAATGGACCAATCTCCTCACTCCCTCTTTAAAAATATGTTTGGTATTTGTATTGAGGTTTGAAAAAATTTATTTTTCGGATCGAAAAGTTTTTTATTGAGATAAAAGGAAGGTGATTCTATACTAATGAATTGAATTTGAGATATCGAATTAAGAATAAATGAATATTTATCTGGTGCACCTCTCTCTTTAAAAATAGATTCGATATTTGTATTGAGGTCTGACGAAATTTATTTTCCAGATCGAAACGTCTTTGATTGAGATAAAGGAAGGTGATTTTAGACTAATCAATTGAATTTGAGATATCTAGTTAAGAATGAAGGAATACTTATCTGGTACACCTCTCTCTTTAATAGGATCAATGTTTTTCTTTCAGGATGGTATTAGTATTCAGAGGCGAAACAAAGAATTAAAGCTTATGGGTTTGGAATTCTGATTATTTTGAGTTGTTGAGTTTTAAATTAGTGATTTGTACATATTGACTTTCTAAGTCAAATATTAGGTTAGTACTAAAACTATTGAGTTCGATCAAATTTATTTTTTGTATTCTTGCTCCAGCATTGTTTGTACAAGAGTTCGACATAATCAAAATGATGACGAAAAGTCTCACATCGTACATATTTAATGAATTTCTTAACACAAATTTAAATTTTAGAGTTGCTTCAATTGACTAGTTTTTGGCTTATTTTCATCATTTTTAGCTTAAAATTAAGTTATTATAAGCATTTTATAAATTCATCCAAACACTGAAAGGGATTTAAAAGCTACTTAAAATAAATCAATTCAAATAGGCTCTTAAACTAAAATTATTGTATCTGAATGAATTCGTAACATGTATTTTAGCTCTGCCTTTATTTATATTGAGATTCGACTAAATTCGAATTGGCACAAGCGTCTCATATTTTAGATAAAAGGTTTTTTTTCAAAGACAATTACATACTTAAAGTTCAAATTTAAATTTTCTAATTAAAAAAGAATGAGTATTTTTCACTTCACCGCCATCTTTACTATAAAAAGAACATATCATTACTTGTTTATAGGAAGCAAGAAAAGGCAAAAAGAAAGAAAATGTGTGAAGGATTTTTGTGGATTTATTGTTAAAAAAAAACAAAAAAAAAACACTGTTTTGGTTCTGCAAGTACTACTCTACTACTCTATATATAATTTTGTTCTTTCTGATAGTCTACTAAGAAAAGACTTGACAATAGTATATAATTATTAAGCCTATATTTCCTTTTCCAATGTTTAATACTCTTAATTTATTTTATTTATTGTTTCAAGTTTATTTTGAATTTTTAGTGAAAATAATAAATGGTAAGTTGTAACAACCATTATAGTTCAGTGTAACTTAACTTATTATAGAAAGCTATATACTCCCTCCTTTCCATTTGTTTATTATTTTTAATTTGACACAGAATTAAAAAATATATAATTTTAAATTAAATATATATCAAATACTTTTAGATCTTGTGATCTAAAACATGTCATGTAGAAAGTTGAAATTAAAAAGTTATCGAAAAAGAAAACAGATATTCTTTTTTAAGTAAACTAAAAAAAAGTATGACAAACAAATTGAAACATAAAGAATATATATAAGTGTCACCTTAGCAAAATTATACCCTTTAAAAAATAGATAGATGAAATGTGTAGTTTACTAAATTATTTTAATTTGATAAATGTCTCTTGAAAATTGAACAATATTAAGAAGATAGAATATAAAGATATGTAGTACTAATTTTTATCTTGACTTTCTAAAGTGACACTTGTTTTTGGACAATTTTTTTTTTACTAAAATGATATGTATTTGATATGACAAAAATTCATAAGTTAGTCAGAATAAAGCAATCCTCTTTATTTACATGGATTTAGTTATACATTCATGATTAAGGCTAATTAGGTATAATTGCTTATACTGTTTCTGTCATTATACAAAATTAGAAATATTCTCTCTTTTTAAGAAATTTTTATTACTTTTTTCTTTAATATATGCTCTATTGAATAGTTAGTCCTTTGGTAGGTGGGATACATTTATATCGTTAATTAAATATTGTATAAATTTATTTTAAATTTAATTTTGGAATATTTTATTGTATTTTATCAAATTTGAAATTATTTTATCTCAATTCACAAGCGAGATAAATTTGTCCATATAGAAATTTGTAAAATAAAATTCTTTTTTAGTTTATTTGATGTTTAATATTTATTTTAGTATATAGCTTATATTTATGCTCGAAATTCTATTTTGTATATCTTTTGGTGCTATATATTTGTAGCCTTTTACGATCGAGTCAAATCATTATACCATATGAGAATGTTTAGTTTGTGTGATAAGAATTAATAATTTTGAAATAAAATGTGAGATTATTTTTCTTATATACATGATTGAATTTTAAATTTCGATCTGTATATTCTTAATTTTCAATTATCGTGTCTTTTGATGATGTTTAGTCAATTTATTCATATTATTATTTATAAGATATAGAAGTTTTTATTTTTTAAAAAAGTAAAAGAAAAAAAAAAAAAAAGAGGGGGGGGGGG
>JAJONR010013826.1:0-14488 GCA_029582245.1 Solanum etuberosum
TTTGGTAAGGAAAAGACCCAAGTACTCCTTACTATTTTCGGGTAACTTTCCTTAACTGGACAGCCTGACTTCAAAAGAGCATAACTCACTCATCCGACCTCAAAACTTAGCAAACTCGGTAGCGTTGGAAAGATAATTCAAAGACCTTTCATTAGCTATCTTCTAGCCCACCTAACTCATCATGTACTGAGAGTTATGGTCATTTGAAGTTGACCCAAAACTCATAACTTAAGCATAACTTGCAATTGAAATTTTGTTATTTCCAATTTAGTTCTTTTTGGAACTCAAGCTGCTACATCTAGTGACCTTAACACTTAAGAAATTTTAAATTCTTCGGTAAAATCCTACTCACAACGAAGGATGGTTCGAGTCTTAGTTCAAAAAACTTTCTGGGGTGTTACAGGTTTTGGAATGGGTCAAGATTAGATAAATGGGTATGATTAAAAAATATGCCTGGAATTAGAATTTAAGTCAATTGGCTCAAAATGTTCTAGAATTGACATGAATTACACAAATAATTGGATAGAATTGAATAAGAAAAGGCTATGGTTTAAATAGTTTGAAGGAAGATTAAATGGATTCCTACTTAATTAACAAACATACTACACATATTTAAATAAATAACTAATAGCAATTTTTCATATAAAATAAATATACTTCACTACATATTTTATACATATATATTATTTACTAAATAAATACGTAAAATCTTTAAAGTACGAAAATCGTTATTTAACAATCGATAAATAATAATAATAAAATTTTAAATTATGGATACTAAATTATATAGTTAATTAGATAAAAATTAAATGTAACTTAAATATATAATAAAAAGATAAGTTTAAAATACATATTTGATCGAATAGCAGTCTAAAAATAGGTTATAGGTCCGCCAAAATTGAGTGTTAATAGATGTCCCTCTATTTTTGAGAATGAATGATGAATTGACGGGCAAAGACGTTGGTTGAGTAGCCGACTTTGTCTAACTAACGGGATGGTGTTAGTGGAATTAGATGGAATGATATGGAATTGTGAAAATGGTGTGGCCAAGACTTTAGTATCAACTCACCTACATATCTCTGGTTTTACCATAATCAGGCCATGTGTAGTTGTGAATTTAAGAAAGGACTAAGTTCCTAAAAATGAAATAACGGTACGAGATTCGCATAGAAGTGATAGCAGCTTGAATAGATAAACTTGGAGCATGAGGTGGTATGACTAGTGTGGAAAGATAAAATAGATCAAGTTGTGGAGATATATGAGAGCAAAAGATCATATGCACAGCTTGAAAAAATGGAAAGGCTCATATCGAGACAAATATATAAAGCTTAAGAATCAACATATAAGATAGGGTGGTAATGAACAAACCTTTACTGATGAATTTGGTGGAAAATAGAGCAGGAACTGCCCTAATTCGCCCCTCTCAAACCCGAGAAGAATGATATAGAAAATAAGAGGTTTGGGGCATTTCTTCATAAAGTCTTATTTCGCCCCGCTAAAGCAGCTATAGTGAAAAATTAACCCCTCTATAGCGGTCTAAGCACCAATATAGAGGAACACCTCCCGCTATAAAGGCCTCAACAAAACTTCAGAAACTCAAACTCTGGATCGCGAGGCCTGGGCCACATTCTCAAGGATCTCGCCTTTTTACCCTTCGCATTCATCGGCTTCTTAGTCGTAATCGCGTTTCCTTGGGCAATTTGCCTTCATGTTTGAGGGCTTTCGCCTGCGTTTATGAAGTCCAGTTCGGTGGAGATCCATGATCATGGGCTTTTTTGTCATGATCGTGATGAGAATTTTTGTCTGGTGTTTTTAAATAATACCAAACCCTAATCAGCAGCTATGGTGATATTTCCTTCGGCTATTTCTTGAGCATTTGAGATCCAAATTGGGTGATTCAAAGTCCAGCATGATGGGGAAGCTTGGGATACACGGTGAAATGTTCAGATATTGTCAGAGAACCTTCATTTGAAATAAAATGGCTCCGAAGAGGCTGCCCAGCCCCTTTAAATTATAAATTCTTGCATGTTGATGATTTGGGATACTCCGATCCCCGAATTATATCCTGGTTTTGGAAACAAGTTTGGGGAGCTAAAATTGGACTTCTTGACGGAGTAGATTCTGTAATTTATAATGAAGGTCCCATATTTCCTATTTTGACTCCAATTTTGGTTTGTCTCTGTTTTATGTGTTTTTGGTGTCTAAATGACAATATTAATGTTGTGATCTTATTTTTGATCGCGCGACAGTGTTCAGAGGCTGTAGAGAAGGAAAAAGCTCCAGAATTATGATTTGGACTGCGTGCGGTCTGTTTGAAGGTAGACTACAGCTTCCCATTTCTTAGATTGAGCTTAATAATGTAAATGTATGTTGATTTTTGTGAATTTAGGGTGGGTACCTAGTTGATCATGCTTAAATTACTAGAAATCATGTTTTAGTCTATTTTATCAAGTTTAGTTGTGCTTAGATTTACTTTCGGTATGCTCGTGTGCCTTCTTTTCATATCCGCTTTGGCCTCTATTTGTGTCTAGATTCTATCTTATCAAATTGTCTTTACCTTTCTTGCTCGGTCGGCCTATGATGCCTACTAAGTACCTTTGTTTGGTAGCTACACTCTACATGTTTTCGTGATCCAGGTCCTAGTACCAGATACCAACGGTGATCGTTCGTGCCATCTTTTGTAGCTTGTGGATATCGGAGACGAGGGTGAGCACTTGGCGTCCTGGATCAGCCTGTTTCCCTATGTATATATGTTAGCTTGTCTTTTTTCTTTGAGACATCTTACTCTGGCCCACTATTGGACTTGTATTTATTCTTGTTAGACAGCTCTATACTCGTGAATTCTATGTTCTGGAGGGTATCTATTGAATATAGTTTTTGGTTTTCTTTTGTTTTTCTTTTCTTATTGTTAGTGTTATTTTTTGTTTAGTTTTACCCTAGTACTCATTACTTGTCGTTCTGAGTATAGGTTGACTTACATACTGGTGGGTTATGTAGGTGTTATCATGACTCTGGAAATCAGGTCATGACAAATTGGTAGTAGAGCCTCAGGTTCACCGATCTCACTAGTACAAAGCTAATACCTAGTAGAGTTCTACAAATTGGTGAAAAGACATGATATGTGTCCTATATTTGGGAGGCTATAGGGTGTCTTTAGGAATCCCTCTCTTCTGTAACACTTTTGTTCATCATGGGTTTTATTGGTTTCTATAAATCTCATTTGCGTCACTTTTTTTACATGATGGCTCGTATGTGCCGCGAGACAGATAGGGTAGGGGTCGACCTCCCTTGTAGGGGTGCAGCACCACCCTAGTTAGAGAGTAGGTTCAAGAGCTAGTAGCATATCCTCCAGCAGCCCATCTTCCAAGCAGCCAGTAAGGCCGAGACCAGCTCAGCCACTACCCGGACCGGCTATGGCACCATATCTTTATGCAGTCATTGCACAACTTCTGAGTGTGTTGGGTGGCCTGAAGTAGGCCCTAGTACCAGCGCCAGTATCGAGACCTGCACCAGGTTAGCAGGATCAGCCTGTAGTATATGCACCTCGGAACCAAGTACCACCTGGGGGTGCCCACCCCATGATTGCGGCTAGAGCTATGCCGCTAGAAGAGTAGAAAATGCTCGGAGTGTTCTTCAAGCTTTCACCTCTGAGGTTTTCTGGGTTAGTGGGTGAGGATGCCCACGAGTTTCTAACTAATTGTCGTGAGCGGCTGCATACCTTAGGTCTCGTGGAGTCAAGAGGAGCGGACTTCACTGTGTATCAGCTTGATGGACCAGCCAAATAGTGGTAGCGTACATTTATTAAGACTAGACCAGTTGGGTCTCCTTCGGTCACCTAGACCGAGTTTTCTAAAGCCTTCTTGGCTAGGTTCATCCTTCACAGCGTCAAAATCACCTTAGGGATCAGTTCTCCAGGTTAGAGAAGGGTTATATGATAGTGTCTGGGTAAGAGGCGAGATTTCATGAGCTCTCACATCATGCTACCAAGATTCTACCTACTGAGGAGAAGAGGGATCAGTGCTTTGTTCATGGGTTGAGACTGCAGCTACGAATTGAGGCTCAATCTATGGTCTTAGCGGGTCACTCCTTTCTAGATTTTATTGATCGAGCCCATACTATTGAGCAGCTGTGTCGTGAGGCCCAAGAGGACATCGATAAGAGAGCTAGATATGAGGGTAGCTATAGAGGGTCCCACTCCAGGCCCAGAGAAACATATGACAGGCCTTGACAGTGGTTTTAGTTGGGTTAGCCCAGCTGGCCTGTTCAAGCTTCATTGCAGAGTTTAGAAGGTGATCGGTATAGCAGGAGTGAGGTTGGATCCAGTTAGATTCATGGGTCCCACGCTAGTACTTCTGACCGTGGTGGTCGTTCTTTTGGGAGCAGATCATCATCGAGTTTTTTTACTGTAGTGAGTTAGGTCACTGGGCCAGAGATTTCCTTTTGCATAGATGGATTGCTCTAGCTCCACAGACAGCTCTACAAGTAACACATCTGGCTAAAGGTCGAGGTCAGGGTCAAGACCTTCACGGTGGACAGCAGGGTATTCGTGGTGGTCCCCAAGGAGGCAGGTCAGGTGGTAGGACAAATGGCCATGGCAGAGGTGGACATGTCATTTCTATACAGCCCTAGTGAGGTTGGAGGGTAAGTCATCAGATTATGTGATCATAGATACGATTCTTTTATGCCATCAGCCCGCTTCGGCTTTATTTGATCCAGACTCTACCTATTCTTATGTTCAGTGTATTATGCTTCTCGTATAGGTATGAATTTTGAGCCTATGGTAGTGTCGTTACGTGTGTTGACCCCCGTGGATGAGTCTTTAGTTGTGGATCAGGTGTTTTGATCTTTCTTAGCTACTATCCAGGGGTGTGACACTCGGGATGACGTTATGTTGTTAGAGATGCTTGATACTGATGTGATTTTGGGCATGGACTGGTTATCCCCCTACCGTGTGGTTTTAGATTGTTTCTCTAAGATCATTACCTTAGCCATGCCTTGTGTTCCCCCAGTGGTGTGGCAAGGCTTCATTAGCAGCACACTAGTTGGAGTTATCACTTTTGTTCAAGCTCAGAGGCTAGTGGCTAGCGGGTGTTTGTCTTATTTTACCTATATGCGCGATGTAAGTACGAATGTCCGTCCAGTTGATTCCATTTTATTTTTTTGTAATTTTGTGGGTTTGTTTCCTACTAACTTACTTGGCCAAACCCCGAAGCATGATATTGACTTTCCTATTGAGCTTGAGTCGGGTACTCGGCCTATTTTTATTCCGCCATATCGAATGGCCCCTATAGAGCTCAAGGAGCTCAGTGTTCACCTTCAGGATCTTTTGGCTAAGCGGTTCATCACGCCTAGTGTGTCATCTAGGGGCGCGTATGTTCTGTTTGTGAAGAACAAGGACGGTATGATGAACATGTGTATTGATTATAGGTAGTTGAATAAGGTGACGAAGAAGAACCGCTACCTCATACCTAGGATTGTTGATCACTTGACCAGTTTTCAGGGTGTCATAGTGTTTTCAAAGATTGATTTGAGGTTTGGTTACCATCAGTTGAGAATTAAGGCAGCGGACATCCCAAAGACCGCATTTAGGACTCGATATGGCCACTATGAGTTCCTAGTGATGTCTTTTGGGTAGTCTAATGCCACTGCTACCTTCATGGACTTGATGATGCGGGTGTTCAGGCCGTATCTTGATTTTATCATCATTATGTTTATAGATGATATTCTGGTATACTCGCGGAGCAGGAGTGATCATGAGAAGCATCTGAGGATTGTACCCAGACTTTGAGAGATCAACGACTTTATGCCAAGTTCTCAAAGTGTGAGTTTTGGCTTGAGTCTGTAGCATTCTTGGGCCATGTGGTGTCCAAGGATGGCATCATGGTAGATCTGGTGAAGATTGAGGCTATATAATTAGGCTATCTCACTTCAGTTACTGAAATTCGGAGCTTCGTCAGATTAGTAGGATACTAAAGATAGTTCGTGTAGGGCATCTCCACTAATGCAGCAACTCTGACCCGGTTGACTCTCCTTGATGTGCCTTTTGAGAGTTTCACGGTCTATTGTGATGCATCCAGCGTTGGTTTGGATTCTGTATATGCCACGGGGTCGAGTTATCTCTTATGGATTAAGGTAGCTTAGGCTACATGAGTGTAACTACCCCACTCATGACTTGAAGTTGGCGGCGGTAGTTTTCGGGCTTAAGATCTGGAGGCACTCCTATATGGAGTCTATTGTGAGATAAACACTGATCAAAAGAGTCTTCAGTACATCATGATCCAGATAGATCTTAATTCGAGGCAGCGCCGCTGGATTAAGCTTTTGAAAGACTATGACCTCTCTATTCTCTACCATCTGGGCAAGGCAAATGTGGTAGAAGAAACCTTGAGTTGGTGGGCACTGAGTATGGGTAGTCTAGCCTTCTTAACTACTGTGGAGTGACCATTTGCATTAGACATTCAATTTTTAGAAAATCACACGGTTCAGCTTAATGTCTCAGATTCTAGGCGTGTTTTTGCATATGTAGGAGTTTAGTCCTCCCTACTTGATCAGATTTGTAGCCTTCAGTCTTAGGAGGAGACCTTGGTGGCACTTCGATAGTGAGTGTTAGCAGGTGATGTCGGCTAGGTTACCTTAGATTCAGATGGGGTATTGAGGTTTTCATGTCGTATTGGTGTTCCAAAAGTTGGGGGTTTGATTCAGTTGATACTTCTAGAGGGCCATGATTTATAATATTCTATTTATCCCGATACCGCGAAGATGTATCGTGACTTGAGGCAGCTTTACTAGTGGGTCGACATGAGGAGAGATATTGCAGACTATGTGTCCCACTGGCTGAGTTGTTAGCAGGTGAAGGCTGGGCGTTTGAGACCTGGTGGTGAGTTCCAGAGATTATCCATTCTGGAGTGAAAGTGGGATCGCATCACTATGGACTTTGTGACAGGTTTACCTCAAACTTCTAGAGGTATTGATAGTACTTGGGTCATCGTTGATCGATTGACCAAATCAACACACTTCCTCCCTGTTCAGTCTTCATTCAGCACCGAGAGGTTAGCCCATATCTACATTCGTGAGGTTGTTCTTTTTCATCGTGTGCCGGTCTCCATTATATCAGATCGGGGTGCTCAGTTCACTTCTAGCTTTTGGAGCACTTTTCAGGATGAGTTGGGCACTCGTATTGACTTTAGCACAACTTTCCACCCACAGATTGATGGTCAGTCAGAGCGTACTATTCAGATCTATAAGGATATATTATAAGCTTGTGTTTTAGAGTTTAGAGGTCAGTGGGACCAACTCTTGTCTTTGGCGGAGTTTGCGTACAATAATAGCTACCATTCTAGCATCCAGATAGCCCCATTTGAGGACTTATATGGTAGGTGTTATCGCACTTTGGTTGGTTGGTTTGAGTCTACATAGACTAGACTTCATGGAACAAACGTTATTTAGGTCCCTTTGGAGAAGGTGACGGTGATTCAGGACAGACTTCAGACAGCTTAGAGTAGGCACAAGAGTTATGATGATCGTAGGCGACAACCTTTGAGGTTTTCAGTTGGTGATAGAGTTTTCCTCCATGTGTCGCCCATGAAAGGTGTGATGAGATTTGGGAGGCAAGGAAAGCTTAGCCCCAGGTATAATGGGCTTTTTGAGATCATTTGGACACTTGGAGAGGTTTCTTATGAGTTAGTTTTGCCTCCGATGTTCTCGGCTATACACCCATTCTTTCATGTTTTGATATTACGCCAGTAACTTCCTGATGATTCACATGTGCTTCAGTATGATGCATTACAATTTGATGATCGCTTGACTTTCGTAGAGGAGCCAGTTGTCATTCTTGCAGAGATGTGTGGAAGTTGTGCTCGAGAGACATTCTTGTGGTTAAGGTCCATTGGAGGCAACGTCCAGTTGAGGAGGATCCCTGGGAGACCGAGCATGGTATGTGGGAGCAGCTTCCTAGCTTGTTTGAGCCTTCGAGTACTTCTATATTCTTACTTTCGCAGATGAAAGTCCTTTTAAGTAATGGATGTTATAATGACCTCCAGATTATTTATGTGTTTATGCCTCATGTTCGTTGTTTAGAGCTTTCATGTAGCTACCCTAAGTCCTTTATGACTTGTTGGGACTGAAAGTTCGGTCACATGGTCATTCTTTAGTTTTTAAGTGAGTTTTAGTGATTTGGGAGCTTTCAAACCTTGAACGGTCATTTTTATCTGAATTTTAGGAAGATAACCTTAGAATCTAATTCAGACGATTTCATCAGCTCCAGAAGGATCATTTTAGGTTGATAGCATAGTTGGCATAACTCCTGAGGCTTTTAGGGCAAGTCTGTGCGATTAGGCATTTTATCTTTCAGGTTGAAGCCTAAGTTTGACTTTAGTCAACATTCTGAGTAAACGAGCTCGCATGAGAATCTCGTCAGCGCGGTTAGCTCTAGAATGTTAAGTTTGATCTAGAAACACCCTTCGTTTAGGTCTAGAGGCTTTCGGGGTAATTCTGAGGCCCTTTGTGGATTTTGGCTTAAAACGAAAATTGGGTGTGGAGCCCACTTTTCATCAAGACTACCTCGGATGAAAATTTTGATGGTTCGGTTGAGTCCGTAATACCGTTTCTAATGGATTTGTTTATCTCTTTTGTGCGCACAGGGTTACCAACGGGGAACCCCGTCAAAGTTTTGGAGCATTAGCACTTGTGCTATCAACTAAGGTGTGCTCGCGTTCGCGGATGGCAGGCGGCTTGGCAAGTGCATTCGCAGACGGTAGCTGGCAGGCCCGTTCGCGCCGTTCAGGCATCTGGCCTATTTAAGGCTGGTCGCAAGGCAGTGTTGGCTCATTTAGTATTTTTGCAATTTCTCCTCCGTCCGAACTTCATTTTTGTGATTTGAAGTCCCACGCACTCATAATTGTTGGGGCTATGTGGTGGAGTGATTGGTTTGTCGGTGACACTCTGTTCAAGGTGAATTTTTCCAGTAAGGTAGTGCCCCTTCTCTTTGATTTGAGTTTTCATTATATTGTTCTCTTACCTAATTTTCGGGCCTCGAATTGTGTTCTGGACATAAGTTCAAGGCATAGTTTAGAATATTTTGACGGAGTCAATTCTGGAATTTTCAGCACGGATCCCATGATTTTTGTTTGACTCTAAAATTGGTATGTCTCCGTTTTTGGATGATTTTAGTGTCTTTACGACCATATTGACGTTCTAATCCTATTTTTTATAGCGTGGAAGCGTTCAGAGGCCATTTGGAAAGGAAAAGCTCTAGTTTTGTGATTTAGAACGCGTACGATTAGCCTACATGTAGGCTATGTCTTCCTTTCTATCTAGATTGAGCATGAATGTGTAAATTCATGATGATGAGTGTGAATTGGGGGTGGGTACCTAGTTATTCTTTCTTTTCTTGCTAAAGACTATGATTTAGGGTTGATTACCACTATTTCGAGGGTAGTACCATGCTGGTAAAGGGTTGTATGTGTGTTGTAGCATGCTACGTTATTTACTTGTTTGATTACTTGTGTTTGGAGCATGTTTTGGCCTTAGTCTAGGATAGACTAGTATTGCCTTAGACCCATGCACCTTGTGACTATGTTATGTCTCGGACGTTGCTTTAGATGGACTAGGTCCTTATAGATAGGAATAACATACTTTGATCTAATATATGAGCCTTAGCTTACACATTTGCATCGTTTGTTAGCCTTTCTGTCTCCTCTCCCTATTTTTGTGGCTCGATGTGTTACTTGAGATTGTGTGCTTTCTCAGGATTGGAGTTCTTCCGGCATGGAGCCTTTTATGATATCATTAAGAGTGGATGTTGATCCACGGTGACTTGGAGCATGTTGCTTCCAATTACACACGCAAGTGTACGCGGTCACACAAGTAATATAGTGGCTCTAAAAGAGCCAGATTATCGAACCCATAGGACTTGTCAGCTAACTATTTTACTAAATTATACTGGTCTAATTATTTATTCAAGCGTTTCGTAAGAGTTTACTTTTTATTTGTAAACAAAAGAATGTAACAATGAAATAATAAAATTACTTACAATGGTCGGAAAATTCGAGGGCTGCAGCATGCTTAAGGTTTCATGTATCACATTTCAAGCAATGAATTAACTATGGTTATCAAATTACTGATTTACCGTGTTGATTTTATGATCATGATCTCCCGACCTCTAATCTCCAACTCCAATTGACAGTCTAACTACATCGTTGAGCAAGGATAGAAAGACACAATTGGAGAGCATTTATATTTCATCTTGTTTAGTAACCAAGTTTGGTGTTCGTCCGAGTGTCAATCCTGAACATGAATCTGAAAGATGTAGAAACCCTAAATGAAATAATTGAGTCCAAAACAAATTAAGAACTCAAAACCAAAAGGAACTGGGTTTCCTCGTTGTCCGCATATGTCCAACTTCCTCAAATTATGGTGTGGCCTTCAATTTGTGCCATGTGGCAGCAATAATATTCTCCTTCAATTTCCAATTCTTGAATTGCAGTCTGCCGCTATATATATATATATATATATATTATATATTATTATATTCAATTGGGAAAATACAAGTACCCCCTAGACTATGACCGAAATCCAGAGACACATCTTAAATAAACTAAGGTCTTATTACCCCCCCTCCCAATATTTTTTTATAATTTTGTACACCATTTTGGCTTACGTGGCACACTCCGTGACTCCACACAGTTGAGCCAAAAGGTGTACGAAATTATATATAAGATGAGTTCGGGGGGGGGGGGAGGAGGGGCTAATTGGACCTTAGTTTAGTTAAGGTGTGTCTCTGGGATTTCAGTCATAGTCTAGGGAGGTACTTGTGCCTTATCCCTATTCAATTTAATATATTAAGTTGCTTGTTTGATTTCCTTCTATAATCTTTCATCCTTAATTCGTTTTAGCTCCAAACTTCTTTATCTTTACACCAATTTACTCCTACAAATAAAATACATTGTTAAGCATAATTCATCAAATTCATGCTCAAAAAGGACAAATACAAATAATAAATGTGAGGTGAATAATGATTAAGAATATATATTTTTGACATCACATCAACACCCCACACATAAACTTTTGTTCGTCCTCGAGCAAACATTAAAGCTCATCTCAAAATATTATACTAGGAATGTCACCACTTAGGTTGATACAAACAATTAGGCCATATAGAAATTTCAAAACATCAAGTATAATTCTCGCTCATTATGCAAGACATCCAAATAAACAACGAACATCTAACCTCCTCCCCTTAAGGAAGGACTTTGAACTCGTCGAATTTAAGCATGCTCACCTACTCTCGTCATAGAAAGTTAATAAAATCACATATCCAGCGTGGAACAAGTTCCCTCACAAGAAGAAATAGTTCACACACTCAATTCAAAAGATTAAATATAAATTAAGGACTTCAATCAAAGAACAACTCTCAGACTCACAAATAAAATTCACATGTATGCACAAAGAACCATAGGCTTGTCCATTATGTACATCTCCGCTAATTAAGCATGTCTGAATAGAATCAAATAGGACTTTAACGGGTTGTAATGCAGGCTAAGTGACGGGTAGTTAATCTATATAATAGTGACTTACACTTTCCTATGCACTTTGCAATTTTAGACTTCATCACCCATTATTTTTTTCTCTTTATTTTCAGCCCTCTCTTCAACAATTATTTCACAAGTAATTCTCATCATCTCAAGAATGCTTCAATCGTTTAATTTTTTCAAAGAATTTTTTTTTTTGTTTTTCTTTTCATATCACATTCTTTCAAAGAGGGCTTTTTCATCACTTTGTAGCTATCATTGATTACTTTTTTGACTCAACCATCCCTTTTTCTTCAGAATTAACAATTATAATTAGTCTATGCTACCGTGCTCAAGGAAGCAAGGTGCAAAAACTAGGGATTCACCAAAATAGTTAAGGGTAAGATATGGCTACCAACAAAAGGCTACATCTTCAAAAGGGTTAACTAGTGATATAATATCTGAAAAGGCTAAAATTTAGAAGACAAATCAAAGAAAGACTATTATCATCTCCTAAGCAAAGCAACACTTTTTATTTCTCTTCAATAACATACAGGGCAAGTTCTAGACTAAGATGCAAAACATGGAATAAACAAATTCTCACCACACATGGCAAGAGTATCAATCAAGATGGATCAATTCCACTTCTAAAAGAGACGGGATCATAACAAACTACAAAATAAAAAAAGTTGTATACAAAGTCACAACCATGAGTCTCGGTGTCAAAAAGTATACAATTTCATTAGCAATCAAGCATTCTCAAGAAAGTACTACTCAAAATTAGGCCTAAATCGCAAGTATCACACAACTAAAAAGGGTCCTTTATTTTCTCTCCAAAAAATATTAAAAGAAAATTTATTACTAAAAAAATAAAAAAATACTCGGTTCAAAGGACTATCCTCAGAAAAAGAATCGAAAATAAAAGCCATCCATCCTAAAAAAAGGACTCAATAAAATAGTAAAAACTAGGAATTCATTCCTCCACCCACACTTAAAAAAATGCTATGTCCCAAAAGCATCAAATAAAATTTAAAACTAGGGTTAAGGAAAACTCCCTGAGAGCTTTTGGCCTAACTAGTAGCATGTTCTCTTAATTTTCATCAAGGGTCGTACGCACCCCACACTTAAGCTCAAACGTGCTACTTTGCTTCTAATTTTGGGGTACTCATACTTCCCCTAATCTACAAAAACAACACAAAAAAGTTGACACTAAAAAAATAAAGAAGAAGCTACACTATAAATTGGGTTACCTCCCAATAAGCACCTAATTTAACGTCGCGGCACGACACAAGTAAGTTCACCACTTTTCTTTCAACTTTGAACTTATGAGTTGTACCCCTAACTTTGCAACTACTTTTCTTCTCCACTCTAGGGGCGGTTGTATAAAGATAAATTAACCAAGTAATATATGTCGCATCTAGCACTTCTTGGACCTTATGTGAGGAATGTCATTTTATCTACGTGGACTAGAAAACTTTAGGATGTAGGGGTCGTCTTCCTCATCTAGACCCTCCTCCATTAGTTCAGATGACTCGAATTTCATGTCGTCATCTATGCATAATATAGAAAAGTGTTTTGAATGAGATCCAAGATGCCTCAACTCCAAAGCAGCATTATTTACAACATTATCACTTTTGAACTCTTTCTCAACATCGACATTAAGAAATCAAGTATATTTGAATGGTTGGAATTCCTCTTTTATCTCCACTAGTTGGTCATCATCCACGACAATTGGTGATTGAACTTCCGACGCCTCAACCTTTTTTGTTCAAGTGAACCTCCAAGTCATGAATATCTGAGCCAATCATCTATATCATAAAAGTACCAAATTATTTAAAGAAACAAATTAATTGTTCAGAAAAAAACTAATTAAAAAACAAAAAATTAAATAAATAAAAAGAAAAAGTATAACCTAGAAGAATAGTTAATTTCTAAGTCCCCGGCAGCGACGCCAAAAATTTGTTGCTTCCAATTGTGCACGCAAGTGTACGCGATCGCACAAGTAATATAGTGGCTCTAAAAGAGTCGAATTATCAAACCCAATGGACTTTCCGATTAACTATTTTAGTAAATTATACTAGTTTAATTATTTATTCAAGCGTGTCAAAAGAATGCAAGAATAAAATAATAAAATTACTTACAATGATTGAAAAATTCCAAGGCTGCAACATGCTTAAGGTTTCATGTATCACATCTCATGT
This sequence comes from Solanum etuberosum, assembly GCA_029582245.1. Lineage (NCBI taxonomy): Eukaryota > Viridiplantae > Streptophyta > Magnoliopsida > Solanales > Solanaceae > Solanum > Solanum etuberosum. Next base: position 13,709 of record JAJONR010013826.1, read on the forward strand.
AATAAATTAACTACGGTTATCAAATTACTAATTTACAGGGTTGATTTTATTATCATGATCTCCCGACCTCTAATCACCTACTCCAATTGACTTTCTAATTACATCATTGATCGGGGATAGACATACTCAATTGGCGAGCATTTATATTTCATCATGTTTAGTAACCAAGCTCGATGTTCGTCCGGGTGTCAATCTTGAACATGAATCTGAACAAGTAATATGCAAGAGAGATCGAGCTCTTTATATTATTTGCTCTATCTACCTCTTCATCTCCCGAGTCCAAGAGTAGACAATATATTTATCTCTATAGTGATCAAGCATGAAATACTAAAATACGAATACATAAGTAATTTAAGCGGTTACCAACATTAATTCAAAACAATTGATGTTCAACAATTACTCGTAGCCGCAGCTCCAGAACAGGAGTATTTAGCTACTAATGTCTATGAGAAGGAGAAGAAGAAGAAGAAGAAGAAGAAGGAGAAGAAGAAGAAGAAGAAGAAGAAGGAGAAGGAGAAGAAGAAGAAGAAGGAGAAGGAGAAGGAGAAGAAGAAGAAGAAGAAGAAGAAGGAGAAGGAGGAGAAGTAGAAGAAGAAGAAGAAGAAGAAGAAGTAGAAGAAGAAGAAGAAGAAGGAGAAGGAGAAGGAAAAGGAGAAGGAGAAGGAGAAGGAGAAGGAAGAGAAGCGGAAGGAGGAGCGGAAGGAGGAGAAGCGGGAGGAGGAGAAGCGGGAGGAGGAAGAGGAGGAGAAGCGGGAGGAGGAGGAGGAGGAGGAGAAGCAG
>JAJONR010013827.1:0-15716 GCA_029582245.1 Solanum etuberosum
AATTGATGAATGACATGAAAATATGTGACACAAGTATCCATTTATAAATGGAAAGCTAAGAAGTGTTGAACGGACACCTCAAGAGACCAAACATGGGAATGAAAACAAATTCAGAAAGGTCTTGGAATCCTCATCACCTTAAAGTGAACTTAGCATGCAGCTCATCCAGAAAAGAAAAGGAAAAGTCTGAAAAAAACCAACAAAAGGGATAAGATAAGCTGGCCAATTTGAGAATCATAGGAGAAGATCAAGATTCTCGGCATCCAATATGCAACCAAAGAGTTAGTACTCAAGTGGTAGACTATGAGGGGTTCAAACCCTATGGAATTAGTTACTTTGTTTGTTTAGTATAAATATTTCATTAGTCATTAATTATAGGGGCTAGGAGTTTTATTCATACATTTTTTAAGTATACATATGTTCCTTCATAAAAAATTCCCAGTTATTCAGTTCATAAGTTATTTCAAACACACTTTACTTAGGCCTCCAAGGATCAATTCTTAAGATTCAATACACGATTTGATTACTTTCCTTATTTTTTTTCATGACCCAAAGTATACCTTAGAAGCGACATGACATATAGGACCCTGAGAGGCCCTACACAAGTCTCTTGACATACATCATACAAGATAATATAAGATAGATTCAAAGACAACTTCATACTATAAAGAGTTGGACATAAAAGCGGAAGTCTAATCATAAGTCTTGACAAGCCCATCTAAACCAATATAGAAGTAGTTGGGACGTAACCCATACACCACATCCATAAAATAAAGAAATAAGAAATCAATAAAGGTGACGTGGTCCTCGAAACATGAGGACTAACAAAGTCTTCAAATCCTTAGTGAAATCGACTAGTCACGAGCGGGAGGAGAAGGAGCATTGAACCCAACATTAGTAAAAAAAATATAGGTAAAAGTATGCATTAGTACATAGAATGTACTAAGTATGAGGCAATATGCATAACAACATGAAAACATGATAGGAAGAACTTTAACAAAACATGCAATGACCAAGATAAATCATAAAAAGACGTTTGGAATCATAAGTCATAAAACATGGTCAATGCAATCTATAACATATGAAAATACTTTGTGAATTCCTTGAACGTAACTTAGTTATTTTTTGTGTGATGCTTACCATTCACCAACATAGACCATGTAAGCTATAACATGGAATCTGGTGTCATGCTCCCACACCAAAAAAGGATGTCCTACTTGCCAAGGTAAATACCATGAACTTCTAGCTTACGTGGATCCACTAGCTAATAAATCCTACGGGGCATGTAGTTAGGGACAAAGAGATTGTTACAAGAGACCCTCCCCCTCTACTAACAAAAGAGCTTTCATCTCAATATCCTATCGGTGATAAGTAAAAGACCCAATGGAATTAGTCATTAATCATATTCATAATATCAGACTTGGAAAGACAAAATTTACTGTCAATCCAATCTTAGGTCATATAGAATAGCTCCATAAACATGATTCAAGCATAGGTGAGAAAATCTTACAACCTTATGAATCTATATGACAAAGAACCTTTCACAATTTCATTGATACTTTCATCTAAAAGCATTCTTGCATCATAAACATCAATTTAATAAGATATGCATAACTTTCATACATTCATATTTCATAGTTCATAATTTCATAAAGAAAAATCAGGGATCATGCATGGGTTCATACTTTCCTTAGTTGAAACCCTAGCTTCTTCTTCCTTAGCTTGAGAGTGAATTGGGAAGGATAAAAGTGGTTGAGATTTGGGATTTCGGATAATGAGTCTTGAATGGGTAATTTTGGAGTTAAAAACCCTATATAGGGCTTAGGAATAGAGTCAAAACAACCTATTTTAGGCATAAAATCAATAGGAAAAGACCCAAAATCCCCTAAGAAATAAATGTCAGACCAAGCGTAGGGAACCGCCTACGGTCCTTAGAATTTTCTATGGACCGTACTGGTCAATCGTAGACCAAATACTGGAGCCTTATAATCAACCCACTATTGAAGAGACATGTCTACGACCCGTAGAACCTTTTAGGGTCCGTAGACCCAACCCATAGACCTCAACTTCAACCCTAAAATCTCACTAACTATGGAACCTTTCTACGAGACCTTCCTACGGCCCATAGAATATTTGATGGACCGTCATGGTTAATCGTAGGAAAAGTACTGGACTTGATTTCCCAAAATTATTTCCCTACTTCTTACGAGATTGGTCTACGACCCATAGAACTTTCTATGAACCGTAGACTTGTCTCGTAGACCTAGACCAGTAGCCCAAAACATGAAATCTTTTCATTTTCCAAAATACGAGATGTTACAATATCTCCCCCTTGGAAACATTCGTCCTCAAATGGGACTCAAGATAGCATGAAAATATTAGGGGGAAGAGACCTAATAACCCAACATGAATGTAATTTTATAAATTCACATAACCAAGGAGGAAATCGACTCCAAGCTAGAACATACTTTAAAACATCTTTTCATAAAAACATACATGAATGCATATGGAAACATGAAAATGACTAAGACACATGAATCTGTAAGAATGAACCATGAGGAACTAAATATATCAAGCTAGATTAGGAGCGGAGAGAAAGAGATGGGGATATCGGGACATCATATTGGCCTCGGCGTCCAAAGTGGCACCCTTAATTAATTAATTCCTCCAAAACACTTTCACGGATGCAACTTTTTTATTTCTCAACTTTTGAACATGTTAGTCTAAAATCTCAATTGGAACTTCTTCATAAGAAAGATTTTCTCTAACTACCAAACCTTCCAAAGGCATAATGGATGTCGTATCTCCAACACACTTCTCAACAAATAGACATGAAATACTAGATGTACCGTTGCTAGGTCACTAGGTAACTCTAATTCATAAGCAACCTTGCCTAACCGGCTCAAAACTTGATAAGGACTAACATAATGGGGACTAAGCTTCCATTTCTTACCAAACCTCATTACACCCTTCATGGGTGAAATCTTCAAGTAAACCCAATCATTAACATCAAACTCAAGATCCATTCTTCTAACAACGGCATAATACTTTTTTTGACTTTGAGCCATCTTCAACCTTTCTCTAATAAGTCGTCCATTTTCCATAGCCCCATGCACCAATTCAGGACCTATCAAAGCAACTTCACCAACTTCATACCATCCAATAGGAGACCTACACCTCTTACCATAAAGAGCCTCAAATGAAGCCATTCTAATATTTGAATGATAACTATTGTTAAAAGCAAACTCAATCAAAGGCAACTTATCATCCCAATTTCCCCTGATATCAATTACGCAAGCTCTCAAAATATCTTCCAAAGTTTGAATAGTACACTCGGCTTGCCATTGGTTTGAAGATGAAATGTTATACAAAGCTTAACACGGGTACCAAGTCCTTTTTGGAAAGACTTCCAAAATTGGAAAGTAAATTGGGTACCACGATCGACGATAATGGATAGGGGCACCCCGTGCAACCTGGCCATTTTCTTGATATATAACTTAGCATAATCTTCCACCGAATAAGAAGTCTTGACGGGAATGAATTGAGCCAACTTCGTCATACGGTCCCTAATGACCCAAATCGAGTCATATTGCCGCCGAGTACGGGGTAAACCAACAATAAAGTCTATATTCAAATCTTCCTACTTCCAAGTAGGAATACTAATATCTTTGGACAAACCTTCTGGCTTTTGATGCTTAACTTTCACTTGTTGAAAATTAGGATATTTAGCCATAAATTCCATAATATCCTTCTTCATCTCATTCCACCAATAGACCTCTCGTAAGTCACACTACATCTTGGTGGCCCCGGGTGAATAGAATAACAAGAATTATGGGCTTCCAATAAAATTTGTTCCCTCAAATCATCGACATTTTGGACACACAGCCTACCTTGATATTGAAGCACACTATCTCCCCCTTGGAAGAAAGCCTCAACGACCTTTTTGAGCATCGTTTCCTTCAACTCAACCAATATTGGATCAAGACATTGCTTACCTTTCACATATGATACGAAAGATGATTTTGAATCATTTTGATTCGTCACACCACCTCACTAGAATCGACTAAGCGAACACCCAATCAGGTGAATCTATGAATATCGCAAACTCACTCCTTCTTACCCTCTTCAACATGAGCAATACTTCTCATCGGTAGTCGACTAAGAGCATCTGCTACCACATTTTCTTTGCCGGGGTGATAAAGGGCATTAATGTCATAACCCTTCAATAACTCATGCCATCTCCTTTGGTAAAGATTCAAATCCCTTTGAGAGAATACATACTTCAAGCTCTTGTGGTTGGTGAACACATCCACATGAACACCATATAAGTAATGTCTCCAAATCCTTAGATCAAACACTACCACCGCTAAATCCAAATCATGAGTTGGATAATTCTTTTCATGCACCTGTAACTGCCTTGAAGCATAAGCGATGACTTTTCCATGTTGCATCAAAACACAACCAAGACCAATCCAAGAAGCATCACAATAAACCACAAAACCACCTGATCCTTCCGGTAACGTCAAGATAGGGGTTCAAGTGAGTTTATCCTTCACTTCTTGGAAACTCTTCTCACAAGCTTCCGACTAAAGGAATTTTGCCTTCTTTTGAGTCAATGTCGTCAAAGGCGAAGAAATAGAGGAAAATTCTTCCACAAACCTTCTATAATAACTGGATAAACCCAAGAAACTCTATATATATGAAGTGGACAGAGGTCTATGCAAATTCTTAATCATCTCGGTCTTATTAGAATCGACTTGAAGACATTCACCGAAGACAATATGGACAAGGAAAGCAACATACCTCAACAAAAAGTCACACTTGCTAAACTTAGCATATAATTCACGATCCTTAAGAACTTGCAACAAAATCCTCAAAAGCTCAATTCATTGACACTCCGTGAGTAAATCAAAATATCATTGATAAACACAGTCACAAATATGTCAAGATATTGCTTGATGACCCTATTCATCAAATCCATAAAAGCCACCGGGGCATGAGTCAAACCAAATGACATTACCAAGAACTCATAATGACGATACCGAGTTCGAAAAGCCGTCTTCGGAATGTCACTATCCTTTACCCTCAATTGGTGATAACCCGATGGAAGGTCAATCTTAGAGAAGTAACTCACTCCTTGGAGTTGATAAAGCAAATCATCAATTCTCGGGATAGGATACTTATTTTAAATTGTAACCTTGTTCAATTGTGGGTAATCAACAAGTCTTTCAATTGCTTCTTTAATTTCTTAAGTTCTGCCAGAGTCATACGGTAAGTAGGAATAAAAATAGGTTACGAATCTCGGAGAAGGTCAATACCAAAGTCAATTTCCCTCTCAAGAGGAACACCTAGAAGATCATTGGAAAATACTTCCAGAAACTCATTTACAGCGGGAACTAACTCAAGAGTAGGGGTTTCGGATTCTGTATCCCTAACCTAAACAAGATGATATAGGTAACCCTTAGAAAACCTTTTCCTAGCCTTTAGGCAAGATATAAACTGACCCTTAGGCATAAAGTTTCTCCCTTTCCATTCTAAGGCAGGTTCATTCGGAAACTGAAACTTAACCACACGGGTTCTACAATCCACAAAAGCATAACATGAATGAAGTCAGTCCATACCGAGGATAACATCAAAATCCACCATTTCAAGATTTACAAGATCAACATGAATAGGAGTGGGAATGGTATGATATATACCGAATTACCATACCATACCAAAAATTTTAATACCGTGGTTTTAGTATTATGGTATATGGTATACATGTTTTTCGTATTAGATATGGTATTTGGTATTTAAAAATAACATATCGAAATATTGAATACCATACCGAAGTATATAGTTACATGAATAACATAAATATATATTATTAAAATACTAAAAAATTTGCAACATAGTATTAGTATAAACTAAATGTTTAGAAGTTGAAACTTTGACTACTCTATTTTGATTGAAATGTATTTGAAATGTAATTGATTAACAAAAGGAGTTGTTTGTACTTTATTTTGAATATATATTTCTACATATGCAATGTGTTAGTATGATACAATTAAAACTTTTTTTAGTTGTCGAAATCATAATACTCCATTATACGAGTATATATTTATCGAAGTTGAACAAACTATGGTTACCAATTACCATACTGTAGCATACCAAAACTGAACTTCAAAATACTGAACCATACCGAATTAAATTTGTATGATAGTGGTATACTTTTTTAAAAACCAAATACCAAAATTATTTTATCAAGACTTTCAAATACCGTACCATACCATATCATGCCCACCCTAAACATGAGTGACTCTATGGGATAAGTAGATGAGAAAATTCCTGTAGACTTCTTTAGGCACAATAGAATCACTGATAGGAGTACAGATAGAAAAAGGTTCTAACAACACATCCAAACAAACATCAAATATCATAGCCACAAATGGTGTCACAAAAGATAAGGTAGCACCGGGATCAAGCAAAGCATAAACATTAAGATGAAATACTTTGAACATACCGGTAACAACATCAGGAGAATATTCTTGATCATAACGAGTTTGAATTTCATAAAATTCATTTTTCTTTGGAGCACTTGAACCCAAAACACTAGACGAAGCTTGCCTACCATCTTTACCCTTGTCTCCTCTAGATAGAAAATCAATTATCTTATAACCATTCTTTCCACAACCAAGGCAACCATACGTACCGGCCAAGCACTAACCATCGTGCTTCTTTCTACACCTAGCACGAGTAGACAAAGAATATCCACCGTCATTTCCTCCTTGAAGCTTAGGGTTAGACACCCTGTCCTTGTTGAATCTTGGAACTGAAACATTTTAAGAACCTTGACCCAAGAACCTTTGTCAGAATTTAGAATTACCATGTCCATCAGACCTCGAATGTGAAAAGTCATCATAACCGGTCTTTGCCCTCTTGGACTCCCTAGACCTTTCCTTAAACTTCTCCTCTTCAATTTGTTGTGCATGAGTCATCAAACGAGAAATATCCATTTACTTAATAAGTATGGCGGGTTGGCATTCTTGAACAACCATTTCGGATACACCCGAAACAAGCTTACTCATCTTTGCCCTAGAATCAGCAACCATAGTAGTGGCAAATTTGGAAAATTGTGTGAATTTCGAAGAATACTCCTTCACACTCATTTTTCCTTGATGAAGGTTATTGAACTCAAGCACATTTGCTTCTCTCATCTCAAGAGGAAAGAACCTATCAAGGAAGGCTACCTTAAATTTCTCCCAATCAATACGACCCGCATCAACCGCCCTCTGTTTCTTCCATTGAGAATATACCAAATTTGAGCAACACTCTTGAGTTGGTAAGCGGCCAATTGTGCCTTTTCAACCGAAGTCACTCCTATTATCATCATAATCTCGTACACTTTATCAAAAAACTCTTGACGATCTTTCTGATCCTTGGAATCATGAAACTCTGGGGGATTCATTCTAGTGAAGTCCCTAACTCTAGTTGCCGTCGTACCCACATTTAGTTTTACAAGGACCAAAACCTCCCTATTTGCTTGAGCCATCATGGCTTGAGCCAAAACTTGAAAAGTGGGTCAAAACTCCACATTAGTCACTTGTTCGGCTGAAGGGTCGGCCATAACTTGAGGAGTTTCTTGTTCCTCATTCTCACCCACATTCATTCTAACATATGCTCTTCGAGGGGCCATATCCTGAAAAACATCGGATAAGGATTATGAGAGAGACAAATAGAGTTGAACTCTATCACATGACTATAGAATGATAAAAGAAGTGGAGTTTCCTAATGTCTTATAGATTTATATTCATCAATGTGGCGCGCTTCATACTCATAAATAAGACTCTACTCGACGCGGTTTGTTAGACATCCTAGGACCTTTCTAAACATTGTGCTCTAAATACCAAGTTTATCACGATCCAAAGTATAACGTAGGCGTGACATGACGTATAGAACCCCAAGAGGCTCTACACAAGCCTCTTGATATACATCATAAAAGATAATAGGAAATAGATTCAAAGTCAACTTCATACTATAAAGATTTGGACATAAAAGCTCAAGTCTAATCATAAGTCTTGACAAGCCCATCTAAAGCAATATAGAGGTGGTTGGGACGTAACCCATACACCACGTAAAAAATCCGTAAACTAATTACATAAGAAAGCAATAAAAGTGACATGTTCCTTGGAACATGAGGACTCACCAAGTGTTCTAATCCTTAGCGAAATTGACTAGCCACGAGCAGAAGGAGAAGGAGCGTCAAAGCCTACATTAGTGAAACAATGTAGGCACAAGTATGCATTAGTACATGGAATGCACTAAGTATGAGGAAATATGCATAACAACATGAAAACATGATAGGAAGGACTTTAACATGACATGAAATATTCAAACAAAATCATTAAAAGACGTTTGAAATCATTATTCATAAAACATGGTAAATGCAAGATAAAACATATGAAAACACTTAGAGAATTCCTTGAAAGTAACTTAGTTCGTTTTTAAGGATGTTTATCGTTAACTGACATGGACCATGTGAGCTATAACATGAAATTTGTTTTCATGATCTCACACTGAAAAGGATGTTCTAATTACCAAGGTAAGGACAATGAACTTCTAGCTTACGTGGATCCACTAGCTAATACATCCTACGGGGGAACATCGTTAATGATAGAGATATTGCTACTAGAGATCTTGCCTCTACTAACAAAAGTGACTCTATCTCAATATCCTCTCGGTGCTAAGTAAAAATTCCAATGGAATTAGTCATTAATCATATTCATAATATCATACTTGGAAAGGCACAATTATCTGTCAATCAATCTTAAGCCATATAGAATAGCTCCTTAAACATGATTCAAGAAGAGGTGAAAACCCTTTCAACCTTATGAATCAATATGTGAGAAAACCTTTCACAATTTCATTGATACTTTCATCTAAAACATCCTTACATCACAAACATCAATTTCATAAGCTATGCATAGCTTTCATAAATTCATATTTCATAGTTCATAAGTTTCTTCGTAAGTTCATAAACAAAAATCATGGATCATGCATGGGTTCATATGAATTCAAATTAAAATAATTTAATAAGTTCAAATCATGCAATATAATATTAAAAACAAACAATTAAATCACAATTAAAGAGAACCCATGGAAATTTAAGAAAACCCTATCTTTAAATTGAGAAATTTAATTGGAGAATTGAAAACCTTGGGGACCCAATGGAAGAATGGATTTCATTAGTGAATACGCGCATACCTTGGTAATCAAATCCTAGATGCAATAGTGAATTAAAGATCCTTAGTTGAAACCCTATCTTCTTCTTCCTTAGCTTGAGAAAGAATTGGCGAGGATGAATGTGGTAGGGATTTGGGGTTTCAGAGAAAGAGTTTTGAGTGGGTAGTTTTAGGAGTTAAAACCCTTATATAGGTCTTAGGAATATAGTCAAAACTACCTAGTTTAGGCATAAAACGCATACAAAGAAACCCAAAAGACTTTAAGAAATAACTGTTGGACCAAGCCTACAGAACTGACCTACGGTCTGTAGAAAGTACTGTACTGGTCCATCATAGACAAATGCTGGAGCCTTAAGATCAACCCACTTTTTCCGAGACCTGTCTACGGCCCGTAGAACCTTCGATGGTCCATAGACCTAACCAGTATACCTCAACTTCAACCCCAAAATTTTACCAAGTCTGGAACCTTTCTACGAGACCCTCCTACGACCCGTAGAACATTTGATGGACCCTCCTGGTTAATCGTAGGAAGAATACTGGGACTTGATTTCCCAAAATTATTTCTCAACTTCCTACGAGATGGGTCTACGACCTGTAGAACTTTCTACCAATCGTAGATTGGTCTCGTAGACCTGGACTAGTAACCCCAAACATGAAATCTTTCCTTTTTCCAAAATCCGAGGTGTTACATTTTTATTTATTATATCTTGTTGTTCCTATGAAATATATCATTAATATTTTATTTATCAGTTCAATCTAAACCACGTGTCCTAAAACTACTTAGCAAATTCAACTATACCATTTTTTAGTTATAACTTTATCCACGAAACTATTGGCTTACCTACTAGGGGGAGAGAAATTAGATTCCATATTGATCCTATTACAATTTTGAGTCATAAAAGTATTTAATAAGACAACTGATGAAAAAAAAAATACCCCAAAAAGGAATTTCAAGTTGGTTCACAAATCTATTAAATTAGGCCACTCAAATGAATATAAAGTTATAGCAAAGATAACAATTTAAAGGAAAAGAGCTTTCTTATTATAATAAAATATAATTAAAAAAATTAGTACATAGAAAATAAGCAATTGCCTCTAAAGAATATCAACTCTCGTGATAATTGTGTAGTCAAGATATCAAGAGCATAATTCTCTTATTGTAACTGGAAAGACAAAAAAAAAAGTAAATGGCAACTTGACCCTTAAACATCCATCAAATGTTGACAAATTACATATTATTAATATACTCCCTCCGTTATAAAAAAAAATGACCTAGTTAGACTTGACATGGAGTTTAAAAAAATAAGAAGATTTTTAAATCTTGTGGTCCTAAATTAATGTTATGTAAAATGTACCAAAATACCCTTTAATTTTGTGGACTTAAATATTCCACGTGGAGAGATGAAATTAAAGTGTTTCTAGCAAAAATAAAAATAAATACTATTGCTTTCTATAGAGAGGTGTCACATAATCTTAGAGATGTTCTTTCACATACTATCAAAGGGTATAGTAGGATAAATGTGATCCCTTAGTCCTTAATTAGATGTTTTGTATTCGATCTTTAAGAATGAAGGAACCCTCTGGTCAGGAGAGTTACCCTCATTGAATGAACTCTATGGGACAAACAAATCTAAATTAATCGTGCTAATGTATCACACACACACACACACACACACACACATATATATATATATATATATATAATAGAATCTAGTGGGATGTATATAATCCATGTGTCCTAAACTAGAGGTCTCTTATTTGGACCTTGAGAGTTGACAAACACTCTTATTAGGAATCTTTCCTTGAACATGTTGATAAAACTAGAAGAGTAAGAATAACAATTGTGTTGCAAGAAGTTTCAAACTTTATTAATACTAACATTTAAGAGACTCGACTCAAATAAAATAAAGGTGGGGGTGGGGAGAGGTGGATATGATAAGAAGGACAACTAAGATACTAATAAAGAAAAACACCATTAAAAATCTAAGTTTGAGTGACCACCACAAGAGAAACATATTTTAGGGGCTATTTCACGCCATTGATCCTTTGACTATATTCTAAAGCTTCAATTCCAAGTCCACATTTTTATCTTCATCTTCTTCAACATTTTCAAAAATGAAGGACTTGTCTATTTTCTTGATTAAAGGCTTTGTGAAAGAAAGTGCGTCCAACTCCTTATCTCTGTGCACTTGACCCCTTGAATACGATTCGACAATCATTGAACACAAAATAGCATGACCATTTGCTCTTGAAGAAAATTGAGAGTGACCTTTTTTATTATCTAACTTGAAATGTGTTGTCCTTAACACAGGGTAACCTGCAAATTAAATAATTTAATGTTGAAGTAGAAAATAAATTATCGATTAAAATTTTTAGGATGCATTTGCTATATATATAATTGAGAGTGACCTTGTTTATAATCTAACTTGAAATGTGTCTTCCTTAACACAGGGTAACCTGCAAATTAAATAATATAACGTTGAGGTAGAAATAACTTATCGATTAAAATATACAGGATGCATATATATATATTGCTTATAATCTAACTTGAAATATGTCTTCCTTAACACAGAGAATGTAGAAACATATACTATGATTAGGATCGCTTCCCTTGTAAGGAAGTTTTTCACATAAACTAAGATATCAAAGTTTATCTTCCTCATATAAAAAATAGGCGATTTTCCTTGATTTAGAATAAATTTTCACCAAAAGTAGAAGGTAGAAACACCCTAGATAGGATCGCTTTCCTCTGTAAGGAAGTGTTCAAATAGACTAAAAATCCATAGTTCCTCTTTTCAAGATGGTGATTTTCTGATCGAACCAGAATGCATCATCATCAGTCTTAAAAGAGGTAAAAAAATCCGCTTGACAAAATTAGAAATTAGTCAAAAAAATAAATAATGAATATCAAATTATTACACCAAATAATAATAACATATAAACTAATATATTCATCTATGGTCTTACTATTTTGCTGTATTGCTAGCATATAAGCTTCTCTTCCATGTACTTGATCAAAATGATAGAGTAGTGGCAGAGCATGAGGAAATATTTTTTCACACACTCGACATGCAATTAAATTAGTATAAAAAACCATTATGTTTCTTTTAACTAAGCTGGTCTTTCTGCAAAAGATACTTAATGATAATCACTTATTAGAACAAATTTAAAAGATGAACTCTGTGGAAAGGCATGAAACATATGGATGTATTTATATATGTAAATGATAACAGTGTGAACTGATAATGTCAAATTAGTTGTTAAAGAGGAAAATAAAATTAATTGCTAATTTGCCGGTATCGTGAACTGATAATGTCATATTAAATGTTAAAGTGGAAAATAAAATTGAATGTTAGTTTGTCGATTAGTTAAATAAATTAGAGTGAAAAGTTATTCATTTAGTCAGAGATTATCATTTATTATATGGACGGTTATTAATTGGCTAACTTGGACTGAAAAAATATGATGAATTGTCCCATTGTTATGATCACTTAGGGCAATATTACCCATGTATAGGACCCCACGGATTAGGAGTTGGCAAAAATCTGTAAAATAAATTGAGTTTGAAAATCTTTCGGTACTTTGCTATAGCGACCTTCGCCATAGCAATGGATTTGTTCGCTATAGCGACCTTCACTATAGAAACCTTTGAAATAGCGAAAGTCGGGAAACCGTAAGTCACATTTTTAAGTCAGATTTTATCCATTATATTTTTGTAACACCTCAGACTTTGAAAAAGGTTAAAGTGGGTTAACGGGCAAGTCCACAGGCCTAAAACAAGCCATGAACCCTTAAAGGAAGCCCAAACGGTTTGTTTAGGGGTTCACTGGCCATTTAGGGGAAAGTGGTCTGGCCGTTTAAGGCTACCAGGAGTTGGGGTCACCTGGACGGCTCCCTAAACAGCTAATGAAGAGTTATATGGCCCATGTATGGGCTCATATAGGTCACTCGTTAGCTTTTTAACTCAGGGTTATTCTAGTCTTTCCATATGTGTTTTATACCTAAGCTATGTCATTTTAAACCATATTTTAAGCCCTATATAAGTGATTTGAGTCCTAAAACTACCCATTCCAAATCATTCCCCTAAATCATAAATTTTCCTCCAAACTCATCTTTAAATTCTCTCTCTAAAGATAAGGAAGAAGAAGAAAGGGTTTCACTTCAAGATCTTCAATTCACCATAGCTTTTGGTCTTTGATCCTTAGGGTATGTTAGTATTCACCTATGGATTCTTTTTCTTCATAGGGTTCCTAATATCTTTCAATTTTACAAGTTAGATTCTCAATTCAAAGTTAGGGTTATATTTGATCTCCATGGGTTCTTTTCAATTATGATTCAATTGATTGTTTTCCATTCTTTAATGCATGAATTGAAATAGTTACATGATTTTAAGTTGAATTCATAAGAACACATGCAAGATCCAGGATTTTTGACTATGCACACATGATGAAGCGTATGAACTATGAAAGATGAATTTATGAAGATATGCATATTTTTATGAAGTTGATGTAAATGTTTTGAGGATGCTTTGAGAGTAAAGTATCAATATTGTTGTGAAAGATTTCTCACATACTACTAAGAATATGATTGTGAAAGGTTTTCTCACATAAGGATTCATGAGGTTATAAGATTTTCTCACCTAAGTTAAATTAAGTTTTAGGAGCTATTCTAAATGAACTTTAGCTTGGATTGGTTGCTTAATTGTGTCTTTCCATGGATGATAATATGAATACAATTAATGACTATTCCGTGGGATTTTACTTAGCACCGAGCGGGCTTTTGGATGAAGATTTCCGTTTAGCATCTATGAACCTTTAGTAGCAATCCCTAAGTCCCATAACTATGTGCTACCATAGGATTGTCTCAGATAGACATTAGCTAGTGGATCCACTTTAGCTCAGACTCATGGTTCTTACCTTGGAAAGTAAGGAAATCTCTTTTTGGTGTGGGATAGACACCGGATTTCATGTTTTAGCTCACATGGTCTATGTCGGTTAATGGTAAACTTCCTACAATAATGAACTAAGTAACTTGCAAAAGAATTTCACAAAGTGTTTGAATATGTTAAGCTTGAATTGACCATGATTATGAATTATGTTTCTAACCCTTTTTCTTATGCTTTAGCATGGTCATTGCATGTTATGTAAAGTCTTTTTAAGCATGATTTCAAAACTTTTATGCATTGTTATCATACTTAGTATATTCCATGTACTAATGCATACTTGTGACTACATTATTTCACTAATATAGGTTCTGATGATCCTACATTTCACACTTGTGGCTAGTTGATCTCTCTTGGCACTGGATGATTGATGAGTCCTCATGTTCCAAGGACGAAGACACTCTTTTTGCTTTCTTTATTTAAGTTTTCAAACTTTGTATGTGATGTATGATTTACGTCCCAATCAAATTCTTTTGATGTAATAGATGGCTTGTTGATACTATGTTAGACTTTGTAACACCTCGGATTTGAAAAGGCAGAAAAATTCAGTTTTTAAGAAATTTGGTACCAGTTCCTACGGTGCCAGCTACGGCCCGTGGAACGACTCACAGACCATAGACAAGGTCCGTGGTTGGCCAGTCACTTTTTCCAAAAAATATCAAGTTCCAGTACTTTTCAACCGTTCACCAGGACGGTCCGTCATCCAATTCACGAGTCGTAGGTAGGTCTCGCAGCCCCATACTTAGAGAAAATTCAATATCAGAAGTCAAGATCCATGGCCGGGATCAACGGATTGTTGTTGGATCCACGGTATGTGGATGAGGTCCATCGATCAAAGCCTTAAATCCTAGCCTCTGATCCAAACGACACCCTAACGGGACGGTCCGTCGTTTGACCACCGAACCGTCGGTCTAGCCGTCGTTGGGTCGGCAGTTATAATTTTTAGGGGCTTTTGGGTGTTTTTCTAATTATTCTAGCCTAATACTATGTCATTTTACCCTTCACCAAAACCCCTATATAAGCATTTTAACCCCCCAAATTTCTCCAATTGAAATCATTCTCTCAAATTTATAACAGAAGAATAAGTCTTTCTCTCAAATATTTCTCTCTCTAAGATGTTGAAGAAAGCCAGGGTTTGCAAGCCAAGTCTCCAATTCCAATATTGAAGTCAAGCTTTTGGCATTGAGGTATGATAGTCTTCATCCATGGAGCCCTTTTCTCTATGGAGTTCCCAAATTCTCCAATTTATAAAGATAGAATTCCCCATTTGAACTAGGGTTTTCTTCCATGTCAATGGTTCTAATAAATATTGATTTATATGATTATTTTATGATCTATCAAGCATGAATTGATATAATTACATTATTTTAAGATGAATTCCCATGAACCCATATCTAACCCATGTTTTCTAGATATTGATGATTGAAAGTGGTTTTGAAGCATGAAAGGTGAATTATGGAATTATGCATGTTCTTATGAAATTGATGTAAATGTTTTAAGGATGCTTTGAGAGTGAAGTATCAATGATGTTGTTGTTGTTGTGTTGTTGA
>JAJONR010013828.1:0-10856 GCA_029582245.1 Solanum etuberosum
GTCCTTGGAAATAAACATGTTTCTATGATAGACTACAGGGCTTGTAATGACTAGTGACCAACATGATCTCTTATTTAAGTTCTTAAAATTGAAACCTCCGGTCTTCAAGAGTGCTGAATCTGAAGATGCTTATGATTTCCTTGTTGATTGTCATGAGTTGCTTCATAAGACGGATATGGTAGAGCGACTGGTGTTGAGTTTATGATATACCAGTTCCAGAGAGACGCCAAAATATGGTGGTGGTCTCATGTTGAGTGCCGACCAGCAAAAGCACTACCTATGACTTGGTTAACATTTTCTGACTTCTTCATGGAGAAGTGTAGGAGGAGAGATGAGTTCTTGAATATAAGGCAAGGGAAGATTCTTTTTACTACCTATGAGGCTAAATTTTATGCCTTATCTAGATACATTATGCAACTTTGCTTTAGTCTAGAAGAGCGAATTCGCCACTTTATGAAGGTCAGATTTACACCAACACTAGCAAATGAGGATGCGTCCTTGGAAATAAACATGTTTCTATGATAGACTACAGGGCCTGTAATGACTAGTGACCAACATGATCTCTTATTTAAGTTCTTAAAATTGTTTTTTTTTTCACCTAATAATATTTCATATCTGTATTGGACCTTGATTAAATTTAGATTTGTGTCGGAAAAATCTCACATTGAGGGTAAATCATTCCCTAACAAAGATGACTCCATACTTAGCAAGACTCGAACTTCAGACCTTTGATTAAAAATGAAGGAATGATCTCTACTTTCATAAAAAATCTTTATAAATTTAGATTTAAATTATTATATTGTCTACATTCACTTTTATTTCTTCAATATTTTAAAAATGACCTTAACCTTTTTATAAAAAAAAATTGTTTTTTAAAAATTTAATTTTTTTCTTAATATTAATTATTTATTTTTCAAATTATTTCTCAATGCTTAAGACTTTATATCAGTTAACATGGATATTATCATATCAATCATTATTTTCAAGGGGACAACAAAATATAATAAGATGAACAATATTAATTATGTTGACCAAACTCTCGTCTAATGTGAAATAATTACATTAATGGATCCGATCTAGAAAAAATAAGCTAATGTAATGATATTGTTGTTGTTGTTGTTATTATTATTATTATTTATTTATTTAATTTGGTTAAAGCTTTGCATGACGAATTGAAGCTCAACAGTAATTATCAAATTAAAGAAGTAGGACAGATTAATTTATTTATTTCTTGTTGACATGATCATCAAGAATTTTCAAGATTGGCGTATACTCCCATACACACTGAATGCTTCACCTGTGTGTAGTCTTATTATATACCATCATATAAATATTTTTGAAGAAATGCATTATTGAAATTGTAATGATTCGGTTGATCATTTTTAGAAATCTTTGTTAGATTACCTTTTTGCCCTCCCGATATCGATCCCGAGTCTTTTATGATTAAGTTATGAAAGTTGGTTTCCAAGCTTTGAGTAAAAGTTGAAAATTTTGTAAGTTTTTGGTTTTGGAAAGGGTAAAGTTGTTTAAAAGTGGTTTTCAGAGTCATTTGGAGTTTCAAGTGTCGGAATGGAATTTCGTTGTCAGGACCCAAAAACGGACGTGATGAAACTTGTCTATTCCCACCAAGACAAGTCAGCCTCAACCCAACAAAATGAAAGAAATGTGGAAAAAAGTAAGACAAGAACAAGATGAACCGAAAAACTTATTCTTCTATTAAAACCCCCAAATCTAGTTGTCACATGTACAAGCCACTAAATACATAAAGTGTGGAATTAAGAAATAAGTACAAGTTTCAATCTGTGTTTCTCAAACAGAACAAAGTATAAAGAAAAGGAAAAAGAGGGCCCACCGAAGTGTCAAGTAGCTACCTCTTCAAATCCTTGACCAGGCTCGAAATCAGAAGAAGGGGAAAGAGATCACATGGGTCCGGGCTCGGAACCTACACAAGTGTAGAAGCAAGAGGTGAGTACCAACAACACGGTACCCAACAAGCAACCTAATAAACAAGACATCTAGCTAGAAATCAAATACCCCTTACACTCCAAACGAACCTCCTCAAACTACAAACTGCAGGGAAATTAGCCCAACCTAACAGTTCTACAATACACAGCTCACAAGGCCCAATATTCTCAGTTCAATAGTAACAAATCAACAATCAAACGAATCAAGTAAGTCAATCTCAAAGTCAAGTAGATCGGTTACACGCAACAAGTACATCAATCACATCTACAATCATTCTTTCAAGCATTTCATCAATCAATCAACGAGGGTCACAACAACGCAATCCACACCAACATGTTCATCACATATATTTTTTCATTACAACCCCCTTTTTATTCATTTCGACACATCAAGTGGACAATTAAACCCTTCACCTCATCACCATTACTCCCAACACACAAGCAATGAAGGAAACACACAAATTCTACTAGAATACAAGGTTTATGAGATCACTTTCCTTAAATCAATTAAAAATCACTCTAATAGTTGAGTCTTCCCCTTCCGAATCACTTCCAAACCCACACAATCTATAACAACCAAGTATTTACAATCACTCATCAGAATCAACAATCTCCACATAAATGATATAGAGAAATGGGTCAATCAACTCAAAACTTAATTTTGAAAATAAGGTTTGAATCCGGAAAATAATACTTGAAAATGATGTTTAAGGCTTTAGGAACTCATTAGTGAAGATCACTTCAAAAAAGTGATAAAAAAACACTTCAGAATCACCATTTTAAATCAAAATTCAAGTTCTTGCAAAACATTGCCATTTTCCAAATCAAATCCCAAATTATTATGTTAGAATCCATAAATAACCAAAGGAAAATGAAGGTTTAGGATCAAGAAAGCTTATCCAAATGATTTAGCACAAGAGAACCTTTCACAAATTGCCTCCAAGGGTTTCCCAAGCTCAAAAATGGAAAATGGGGCTTAAGCACAAAAAATGGTAGGCAAAAACACTTTCAGGCGTCGCTTAAGTGAACCAGGTTCCGCTTAAGCAAACGCCGCAAAAGCAGGCGTTCTCCTTTTTGCAAACTAGGTTCCGCTTAAGCGAACCTCTCCCTAAAGGCTAGTCTCGCTTTTGCGAACCAGGTTCTGCTTAAGCGAAGACTGCTGCACCAGAAACATTAGCCACCATAAAAACATCGAAAGGACCCTCATGATTCGCTTAGAACCCCGTACACACAAACCAAATATGCAAGTCAATTATACTCAACGTTCCGGATACAATGAAACTGTCAAAACATGAGTCAGAGGTCTCCTTGACCCAAAATCTGTAAAAACAACAAGAAACTAACTCAATGCCTAAAAAGGTTAAAACAAGTTTGGGATCTCTAAAAAATTAACCAAAATCTCACTTAGGCCTAAAATCATCCACAAATCCAGCAGAACTCTCGAAATTCTGATCCGAATATCCGAACCCCAAATATTGAGTAGAGTCAACTCAAAGGCTAAATTTCCCCAAATTCACAACTTAGGACCTCAAATCTTAAAAAATACTCAGAATCTGAATTCGAAAACTCTCATAGTTTAGATTCCACATTCAGGAACTGATGGAATCGACAGAATTCCATTCCGACACTCGAAACCCCAAAAGACTCCAAAAATTACTTTCTTAACAATATATTCTTTTCAAACTCAAAACTTACCAGTTTTTCAACTTTTAACTCAAAGTTCAAAATCAACTTTTCAAACTCGATCATAAAAGACTCGGGGTCGATGCTGGGAGGAGCAAAATAGTAAATTCATGAACCTTTCAAGAAATGATCGATCGGGTCATTACATTATCCACCACTAAAAACCATGTTCGTCCTTGAATATAAAGCAAAAGAAAGTACGTGAAGCTTAAAAAAGCTGAGGATATCTGACAAACATATCTGACTCCGTCTCCCAAGTCGCCTCACCGACTGAACGATGTTTCCAGTGCACCTTCACTGAAGTAATCTCTTCGGTCCTAAAATTCCAAACGTGCCTATCCAAGATGGCTATAGGTTCCTCCTCAAAAGATAAATCTAGACCCAACTCAACCGAATCAAGAGAAATTACATGGGACACATCCGATACATACTTCCAAAGCATGGAGACATGAAACATGGGATGCACAACTGACAAGCTAGGTGGAAAGGCCAACTTATAGGCCACCTCTCCCACACGACTCAAAATCTCAAAGGGTCAAATGTATATAGGGCTAAGGTTTCCCTTCTTTACGAACCTCATAACACCCTTCATGGGAGACACTCGAACCCAAACATGATCACCCTCCATGAACACTACAACTCGGTCTCTCTAATCCGCATAACTCTTCTGTTGACTCTGGGCTGTCAACACTCTACCCTAGATCATAGAACCTGCTCCATAACATCTCTATGCAAGTCTGTATCTAATAAGTCCATCTCCGCTGAATCTAACCATCCGATCAAAGATCTACATCGTCTACCATACAACTCCTCAAAAGGGGTCATCTAAATATTGAAATGATAACTGTTGTTATAGGCAAACTCTACTAAGGGAAAATGTCAATCTCATCTAGCACCAAAATCAATCAGAAAAGCTCGAAGCATGTCCTCCGACACCTGAATCATCCGCTTAGACTGACCATCTATCTGATGATGAAAAGTTGTACTCATATCTAACCGGGTACCCAAATCATACTGCAATGCCTTCCAGAAATGGGAATTGAATAGGGAACCTCGATCAGAGACAATCGAAACTGGGACTACATGTAGTCGCACAATCTAGCTGATATAAAGCTCGACTAACTTCTCTATCATATACTTTACCCATACTGGGATAAAATGGGCGGACTCGGTCAACCTATCCACAACCACCTAAATGGAGTCATAACCACCCATAGTGGTAGGTAGTCCCACCACAAAGTCCATAGTGATCCGCTCCCACTTCAAAGTAGGAATAAGCCTCCTCTGAGATATACCTTTAGGCCGCTGGTGCTCACACTTGACCTGTTGACAAGTCAAACACCTTGAAATTAAATATGTAATATCCCTCTTCTTACCACACCACCAATAGTGATGGCTCAGGTCATGGTGCATCTTTTCCACACCTGGATGGATGGAATATTGGGAACAATGGGCCTCCTCAAGAATCAATTCAACTCGCCCACCTTCGGTACACAAATCATGCCCCCAATCCTCAAGACACCATCAGAATCAAGGAAAACCTCTTTGGCTTCCCCTCTCATCACCTTGTCTCGACTGATACATAACTTCTCATCATCAAACTAGTGCTCACGAATCTGCTCAAGTAAGGAAGAATGAGCCTCAATAAAAGCAATCAAACCACCTATCTCCTTAGAAATCTGCAACCGGATGAGATTGTTGGCTAACCTTTGAACATCTCTAGCTAATGGTCTCTCCTCCACACTAGTAGGGGCAACACATCCCATGCTAGAAGTCTTCCTA
This sequence comes from Solanum etuberosum, assembly GCA_029582245.1. Lineage (NCBI taxonomy): Eukaryota > Viridiplantae > Streptophyta > Magnoliopsida > Solanales > Solanaceae > Solanum > Solanum etuberosum. The sequence continues at coordinate 5,430 of JAJONR010013828.1, forward strand.
ATCAAAGCATCGGCCACCACATTAGCCTTCCCTAGATGATACAAGATGGTAATGTCATAGTCCTTCAACAGCTAAAGCCATATGCGCTGCCTCAAGTTCAGATCTCTCTGACTAAAGATATACTGAAGACTTCGATAATCTGTGAAAACCTCACAATACACTCAATACAGATAATGTAACCATAGCTTAAGAACAAAAACTACGGCTGTCAACTTTAAATTATCGGTAGGGTAGTTCCTCTCATGGGTCTTCAACTTCCTAGAGGCATAGGCAATTACCTTACCTTTGTGCATCAGAACACCACCTAACCCGACTCTAGATGCATCACAATAAACATTGAATTCCACACCCTTCTCGGGTAAAGTCAAAATAGGAGCCGATATCAACAAGGTCTTGAGTTTTTGAAAGCTACCTCACACTCATCAAACCACTGGAAACTCACACTCTGCCGAGTCAATCTAGTCAAAGGAAATGCAATAGTGGAGAAGCTCTTCACAAATCTCTAGTAATAACCTGCAAGTCCCACAAAACTCTGGATCTCAGTAACCGATGTTGGTCTAGTCCATCTTCTAGAGAGAGAATATTTGAGAGGAGTTTGGGCTTTTCTTTTGGGATTTGAGAGAATGACTTGAATGGGGGATTTTTGGGGTTAAAAATACTTATATAGGTATTCTAAACTTAGGAAAAATGACACCACAAGGATTTAATTAAAACCAGAAAAGACCCTTAAGTACCTAAAAGTAACCGCCAGTCACGACCGACGGACCCCCGACCGACGGACCGTGGTCAGGACGACGGCTCGTCCTGCACGACCGTCGTACGGTGGTTAGAGACTGGAAAATTGGGGATCGACCTATGGACAGTGGTCTGACCGACGGTCCATTGGTCAGTCTGTGGTCCTGAGGTCTGAGTCTAGGCTGGAGGTGACCAACCACGGACCCTCCCTACAGTCCGTGGCTCAGTCCATGGGCTGTGGGTGGCTGGTCGTGGATGGCACCTGCAATATTTTCTGAAATTGTTGTTTTGCCTATTTCCGAATCCGAGGTGTTACATTATCTCTCCCTTGGGATCATTCGTCCTCGAATGAGATTCTAGGCACGTTATCTAAGGAAAAGACTCAAGACTAGCAGCCCATCATGCATGCAACTCATCAAAATGCACACAACTAAGGAGGAAACATCAACTCCAAGCCAAACATTCTCAATGCACCATAAGGAGGTAGGAACTACATCTAACAACCCAATATGCATGAAATTTTTCAGATTTCTTACATTCAAGGAGGAACTATCATCTTCAACTAAAATAATGCTCAACACAATCTCATGGAGCTTATACGCATTCAATACTCAAAGCACATACTCAAGGAGGAAATCTCCACTCCGAGTCAAGGCATGTTCAACAACTCATCTCATGAAGTCTATAGGTAACTCATACTCAATGCACAACAACATGAGGAAAACAAATCAGATAAGTCATTTCTTTCAAAAGTTAAGCTTTTTCATGAACATGTATATAAAGAAATCATGGAAACACATAAAACACACATGACTTCTAATCATAGGACAAACCAAAAGGAAATTCATTACCTCAAGCTAAAATAGGAGTAGAAGGAAAAAGATGAGGATATCGGGACTTCATATCAGCCTCAGCCTCCTAAGTGGCACCCTCAACTAGTTAGTTCCTCCATAAAACCTTCAAGGAAGTTGTTTCCTTGTTTCTCAATTTCTTAACCTGCCGGTCCAAAATCTCAACCGGAACTTCCTCATATGAAAGGCTCTCATCAACTCCCAATCCTTTAAGGGAAACTATGGATGTTGGATCTCCAACACACTTCTTAAGCATAGATACATGGAAAACGGGATGCACAGTTGCCAACTCATTTGGCAAATCTAACTAATAAGCAACCCTACCCACACGCCTCAAAATCTGATATGGGCCTACATATCGGGGACTAAGCTTCCCCTTCTTGCCAAACCTCATCACACCCTTCATGGGTGAGATTTTAAAGTAAACCCAATCATTAACTTCAAACTCTAGATCCCTTCTTCTCACATCAGCATAAGACTTTTGTCGGCTTTGGGCTATTCTCAACCTCTCTCTAATAAGCCGGACTTTCTCCATAGCCTCATGAATTAGCTCGGGTCCAATCAAGGAAACTTTACCCACTTCATAGCACCCTATAGGAGATGTACACCTCCTACAATAAAGAGCTTCAAAGGGGGCCATACCAATACTAGAATGGTAGCTATTATTATAAGCGAACTCTATTAATGGCAAGTGATCAACCCAACTTCCTTTGAAATCGATGACACATGCTCTCAACATATCCTCTAAAGGTTGGATCGTTTGCTTCGCTTTCCCATCGGTTTGTGGGTGAAAAGTCGTGCTATGCTTCACTTTTGTGCCAAGACCCTTTTGGAATGATTTCCAAAACTGAGAAGTAAAATGAGTACCTCTATCGGAGATAATGGACAAGGGCATACCATGCTATCTTACCATTTCCCTCAAATATAATTTATCATAGTCTTCCGCCACATAAGATACCTTGACGGGAATGAAATGAGCCAATTTCTTTATTCGGTCTACTATAACCCAAATCGAATCATATTGAAGTCGAGTACGTGGCAACCCTACTATAAAGTTCATTTTCAAATCTTCCCACTTCCAAGTAGGAATTCTAATGTCTTGAGATAAACCTCCAGATTTCTGATGCTCAACCTTCACTTGTTGGCAATTTGGACCCTTAGCCACAAATCCCGCAGTATCCTTCTTTATCCCATTCCACCAATAGACTTCCCGTAAATCACTCTACATCTTGGTGGCTCCCGGGTGAATGGAATACCGAGAACTATGGGCTTCTACCAAAATGTGTTCCTTCAAGTAGTCCACATTTGGAACACATAAACGACCTTGGTATCTAAGTACTCCATCTCCCCCTTGGGAGAAAGCCTCAATGGACTTCTTCAGTACCGCCTCTTTTAATTCCACCAAAATTGGATCAAGACCTTGCTTGGCTTTCACATCCGCCACAAAGGACGATTCAGAACCATTGTGAACCATAACACCACCTTGGGTGGAGTCCACTAGTTGCACACCTAATAGAGCCAATCTATGCACATCTTGAACCAACTCTTTCTTTTCTTCTTCAATATGAGCCACACTACCCATATATAATCGATTAAGAGCATCCGCCATAACATTAGCTTTGTCAGGGTGATAAAGAACACTTATGTCATAATCCTTCAATAACTCCAGCCACCTTCTTTGGTGAAGATTCAAGTCTTTTTGACTAAACACATGTTGCAAACTCTTGTGATCGGTAAACACATCAACATGCACTCCATACAAATAGTGTCTCTAAATCTTTAGAGCAAATACGACCGCCGCTAACTCAAGGTCGTGAGTAGGATAATTCTTATCATGAACTTTAAGTTGCCTTGAGGCATAGGCAATAACTTTCCCATTTTGCATTAGAACACACCCTAGCCCGATTCTCGAGGCATCACAATAAACTACAAAACCATTCGTTCCTTTCGGTAAGGTTAACCCCGGAGTGGAAGTAAGTCTATCTTTCAACTCTTGGAAACTTTTCTCACACGCTTCCGACCATATGAACTTAGCCTTATTTTGAGTCAAGGCCGTCAAAAGAGAGGCAATTGAAGAGAAGCCTTCAACAAACCTTCTATAATAACCGGCCAAACCCAAAAAGCTTCTAATATTCAAAGGAGTTAGAGGTCTAGGCCAACTCTTGACCGCATCCGTCTTCTTAGGATCTACCTCAATACCCTTGTTTGACACAATATGACCAAGGAAAGCTACAAACCTTAACCAAAATTCACATTTGCTAAACTTTGAAAAAAGTTGTTGGTCCTTAAGGATTTGCAATACAATCCTCAAATGATCAATATGCTCATTCTCAATTCTTGAATAGATCAATATATCATCGATAAACACTTTAACAAATATGTCAAGATATTTTCTAAATACTCTATTCATCAAGTCCATAAATGCCGCCGGAGCGTTAGTCAAATAAAATGACATTACTAGAAACTCATAGTGACCATACCGAGTTCAGAAAGCCATCTTCGGGATGTCATCATCTTTCACCCTCAATTGGTGATAGCCCGATCAAAGATCAATCTTAGAGAAATAACTCGCCCCTTGAAGTTGGTCAAATAAATCATCAATCCTTGGGAAAAGATATTTGTTATTAATAGTCACCTTGTTCAACTGACAATAATCGATACACATACGAAGGGACCCATCTTTCTTCCTAACGAACAAAACTGGAGCACCCCATGTGTAACACCCCGACTTTTCGGAACACTAATTTAACTCGTACCTTCTTGGAAAAATAAAGAGGGTGAGTAATGAATTAAGAATGATGTAGTATGTCATATTTTAAGTGTTCAAGGGTTGTATCTCAAGTTTTTAAGTTAGGTAAGTTTCAAAATAAAAGTTGGCGAAAGTTATCGTAAGTTCCTTTTAAAATATTTCTCTGAAATTTAGGTCAAATGTCTCGGAGGTTTTCTCCCAATCTATAAAGAGTTATGGAGCCTACAACCCAGCAAATCAAAGGTCTACGAGTCTAATTTCCAACGCATTGAACCGTTTGTTCATACGACTTTAGAATAGAGAGATATTCACATTTTCATGAGACTGCCTAAGCAGGCACGTGAGGTGGGTCCCCTAGGTCGGTGGAACTCTTTATATATCTTCTTCTTCGACTTTTCTTCATTTTTTTCAGTAAATAACTAGAAAATTTAGAAAACCCACATCTAGGATCAACCAAATTATATATTTTCTTGACTTAAGTCCTTGATGAAAGTTGTTCTACGCGTTGAGCTCGTCATCATGGTATAATTTGTTTTATTGATTTCGTAGCATATCATACTTTGGTGTTGGGACAGCAAGGGTTTGGACATACTTAAAGGTTTTGAGGTGTATTACGAACTTAAGATCAAGGTAAGACCCTTCTTTCATCGACCCTAGTTTTGATAAGCCACAAATAGCAATTTGCGATGGAAATACATATCTTTTATCGGATTATCATGGTATCTTCTATTTTTGTGGATTGATTATGGTCCTGCCTTGTTGTAGTAGCGAGGGGGCTGTGAGTAAAATTCGTTAGGCCACGTGAATTCAGCGAAAAAGGTATGTTAAGACTATTCCCTTCTTACGGCATGTTTCCTTAAAGCTTAGGAGCAATGTAATTGGATTGTTATCGTTGTTATACTTGTAGCCGTTAGTGTTGATTGTTGGCTGCCTGAGTGGATATAATCCTCCCATGTCGGGATTCTTATTCAGTTAGTAGCGTCCCTATGTCGGACACGACTTAGAGGCTATTCGTATAGGTTGCTTATAGCTAAATTGCTCGCTTTTAGCCTATTGGATTGTTATTGTTGCCCTTGGGGCTATTGTGGTTAG
>JAJONR010013829.1:0-12204 GCA_029582245.1 Solanum etuberosum
TCCAAATCAAACCTCGGATACTAGAGGGGAATAATTTCCTTAAGGGGACACTGTGCATTCAGTGGGCTTGATCTTCATTCTGTTCTTAGTTATACAGATTCTGGTACGTTTTTCCAGATTTTAGTTTGTGAATTAAATTATGTTCTTTTGTTGTTCACTGGTTCAGCAAACTTTGGTAACTTAGTGTTTCTGCAAAGTTTGTTGTAATCAGTGGTGTTGTTTATATACACAGATTGGGTAACAATTATAAGGTAATTAATTTCAGGTAAATATTTATAACAAATATTAAATAGTAACCTACTAAAATTGGTGATACATAATTTTTTTTATATTATCAATATATATAACTTAGATACGTTAAAAGAACATGACTATAAACTCTCTACGTATGTGAACTGATCTATCAACGTAAATGCTCATAATGATATATGATAATATAATGCATGGGACCAAAGTTAGTTATCCATAAACATAGGAAAGTGCAAATCTATATACCCCAATTCCACACATTTTCATGCCTTATCCGTATCAAATCACGCAACATTGGTACAGAGGCCAGATAGAAGGTTGCTTATCCAGCCCAGCGGATCCATTGTTTAGTAACAAGACAGCTGAAGAGAGGATGATGTAGACAAGAATCAACCTCTTCCCGGTGAGATTTTGATGTATCGCAGAATCCGAAAAGCAGCTTCTAAGTGAGATGATCTCGGCTTGTCCATATAAAAATCGGCTGATCACTCCCTCCTATGTTGTAAGTGTAAGCAAGCCTTTGAGTAAGAGCAGAATGTAGGAACGAAGCTTCCCGGAGTCCATCGATTCATTCCCAATCCCGGACCTCTCGCAAGGAACTTCACTTTCGTATAGTTGACTCGAATTGGGAAGGCCAGAAGTAAACAAAGAGCGGTAGAAGAGAATAAAGTGTTGCGATAGAGATAAGGCGGTCAAGCGTGGTCGTACGTCATCCTTTTAAAATTCAATTGTGAAACTACAATAAATATGTTGTTGTTGAACAAAGAAAAATTCAATGTTGAATCTTATTTTAACATATATGTGTTGTTACATGAGGAGCATATATATTACTAGTTTAAATAACTTTTACTAATTAACAGCTATACATAACAAGTTAACAACATAGAACTCATAATAGAAGACAATTAACACTTATTTCCACCTTGTTGTCCCTTGTATTATATTAAGCCTATTAAAGTAACTATTAAGTATTGTTTTTTTTCTTTTTGTTAATTAGATGTTGGATTCTATAAAATAAAATTAACATGGGGAGTTTGGAAAAACCAAGGTTATTGTTCATACTTCTTTCTGGCAGAACTTAATGTGGTGTAATTAAGTAAGATGACACTTACTAGGAGACACATTTTTTTATCTTGGCAAAAGTCGCCCAATGAAAGAAAATAAATTTAGAAATTGAGTTGTGCACAAGTTGATCCGACTATACGGTTATTAAAAAAAAAAAAACACCCAAGCGTATGATTAATTATTAATGAAATAAGTTGTGAATCATGAGGTCTTAAATTTAAAACTTCAAATTACAGCATAGGCAGAAATATTAGGTGTCGATAGAGTTATCCGGATCTCGATACATGTGCCAATTGAAAGTAGATGCATGTATCATATAAAATTAATTAAGATAAATATAAATTGTTCCGAACACCATAATTATCAAAATAAGTTTGAAGAAAAATATGTGCCCCTTCAAGACCAACTACCACACTAAGAGTTAAAATATATATTGCATTATGTGTAAACACTTTGGTCATCCCAATATAGCTTTCACTTGTACGTTGAAAGCGATGTTGGAGAAGAGTTAGACCTATAACTTCTATTAACCTTCAAGATTAATCATTTTCATAAGCAATATTATATTTAATGGTTTGATTTTGGAAGGTTGAGCCAAAAATGAAAGTAAAAGAATAATTTTTTGGTTGAAATTTTCAATTATGTTTTTTAAGTGTCACCTAATAATATTCTCCAAGAATAAGTCTTAGCATATTCTCAATATTGGTACTAAAAAAAATAGTTAAGGTTAATCTCACACTCGGTCCTTTAGTTATTTATAAATTTTAATTTTAGTACTTGTAATATCTGAAGAAACACATTTAATCTTAAACGCGCTCTTAATTTCTTTGCTTAAGAATACTCGAAAATTTCAGAATTATTAATTGTTTCACAGTATAATTGTTAATATATTATGTTAAATTTGTATAGTAACTTCATATTTAAGTGTAATATATTTTTAAAAATAATTCAAATGTAACACATTTCCTAAATAAAATGGATTTACATTTCAATTAATTAGACGTCAAAAGTATTTAGTCATATATGACAAGTACCAAAATCAGATTTTTCTAATAAGGGAAGGATCAAAAGTGTTATTCTTTCAATTAACTATAAAGTATATTATCCATTACATTTTCAATGTTGTTTAATGTTATGTAATACTCCTATACTTTTATTATGTTGAGAAAAAATCAACTTTAGGTTAATAAAATCTGCAAATAGAGTAGTACTATCCATGTATTTTTTAAAATAATAATTACTTGTTGCTATTATATACATTTTTTTGAATGCGTTCAAGTAAGACCTACTTAATAAAAGGTCAATGAAATCCATATAGCAAATAAATTTCAACAGAAGGAGAATTATACATATATTTATGCAAATCCTTGTGCATTTTTGAATATTAGTCCGATATATTATTTTTAAAAGAAATATAGAATTCTCAAACTTTGGACTATATGTAAAATTATTAGCTCTATAAAATATTGTATGTTGCAATTTCAATGTTGCTTATTAATGTTAAAAATAACGCACTTGTATTATTCTGACAAAACTCAATGTTAGCTAGGCTGATAAAATCCACAAATCGATTATTATATAATCCTCCCTTCCAAATACTTGTCATAATTATTTTCTTAAAAGTCAAAAGATATGAATTTTGATAAATATTTTAAGATATATTTTTTCATCATTGATATGAGAAAAATTATAATATCTAAATTATAATTTTAAAATATGATTTAATCTAATCTAATCTAGCTTTAAAAATTGATCAAATTAACTCTCAAGAGACGAGAAGTGAAATGTGACAACTGTTTTGAAACGAAGAAAGTACATTTTTGAAGAAATAATTAGTTATTACTATTACATTTTTATCAATAAGTTAAATATGTAATTTAGGTAGGATTCTCAACAAGAGAGGTTGATCATCATCTACTATAATTGTACTGAAGAGGTCAATTGCACTAAACAAATTTCGTGCGAAGAGTTTCAAATTTGTGATCCACATTTGAGAGATCACTTGCTCAACCAACTCAGTCATGGTCGTGGGTAATTCAAATGAGAACTGATAAAGGTGAATGCTGACCATAATATACTCTCCTGTTTTAATTTGTTTGCATTACTTCCCTTTTTAAGCCTGTTTCAAAAAGAGTGTTTCTTTGGTTGACAATTCCTTGGGTAACAATATATGTACTTAACGATTTTGTCATTTTAGGTAAAAGGCCACGTAGCCTAAAGCAGGTAATTAAACATATAGTAGATGTCCTAATTTTTTGCTTTACAATAAGTAAGAAACTCAAAGTATTCAGATAGAATGACATATCTCAAAGGTTATGTCAAAATCACCTAATAATTTGGTCAACAAATGAATGGAATTCTTCAACTAATACTTTAAAATATCCATTCAAACTAGTGTATTTTAGGTTAGAAATTTTGTATATATTGAATATTGATTTTGTAGGTGACTTAATTGTGGTTCGTTAATCCAACTTGATTTGGAATTTGTATAGTTTAGGAAGCAAAGACAACTTTGGATTTTAATACTCAAAACAGAAAAACTTAATAGAAATATTTAAAAAAAAAAGAAATTCTCCTAATTCTTCTAGATTACTTTGAATTACTTCACGACTTTATTTTATAAAAATTCAAAATACACTTCGTGTGCCCTTTATCTTCTAATTTCTATAATAAAACTCATTTATCTGTTTTGTCATTTCATTATTTTCATAGAGTTTTAGAAAAAAATTAAACAAAAAAGAAAAGTTAAGGGGTTTAATGTCACGATTCAATTATGCCAAACGATACGTATTGTTCAATTTTGGCCTAAATCCTAATGAACTTCACAAATTTCCCCCTTAAGCTATGCTATTATCGGGCCAAAAATAAATATATCGTATGAACTTATAATTTCTTCACTTTTTTTGCACTAATTCTAATGTGAGATTTGCTAGGTGTAACATGCACTCCTTTTGTTAGAAAATTAGTCTGTCTTGTTCGTCCTCTTTGACTTGTCCTTGACGGTCTGCTCTCTATCATAGACGTTATATTGAAAAGTTATTGCCTGGTTTCTACTTTGATTTGTGCATTTGCAACATCTAGAGAAATTCGTCAATTTTTTAATAATCAGAATTAGCCTCGTAATAGTACGTTATAAAATAATCCAACTTTTATGTAAAAAAAACTAATTTAATTATTATTAGATCAGTGATGAAGCTCAAAGTCATTTTAAATACGGCAAGACCGCTCAGGAGGAGTAGAAAGTTTGTAATACTTACTATCATGTCTATAAATTAAATTAAATTATAAATGAGCTTTTATTAAAATAATAGGATACCAAATACAGTGGTTCACCCACCAATTGCATCCATGAAAAGTCAGAATCTGAATAGAAAAGGCACACACGAAAGAATCTTCATTAGCTTCATCTCATACTATTTTAATTTCTTGTACCTTCATCTTATCCCTATTAACCAACAACAAAACTATGTTATTAAAAAAAATAACATTCAATTAAACTATAGTATAATTATTTTTTTCATTTTACTATATAAATCATTAACTATATCCCTTACTTCTAATAAATCCCTCCAATAAACTATAATCCAACAGAAAAAACTAACCTTCATGTCTCCGTTTCCAAATTATTTGTATTTCACTTTTGCTCTTCTCCTCCTTTCGCTCCCATCTTTTCCCGCCAGAATACTACAACAGGATCCGTTAACTGAACTTGCCGCCGATATTCAAAACAACACGTGGCATGCTTTCGTTAAATTAATCGACGCCGGAAAAGGCAGTCAGGTCACCGGCATGTCGGAGCTCAAAAAATACTTCCAACGGTTCGGCTATATGCCAATTCCCAATCAAAATTTCACCGATCTTTTCGATGAAGACTTAGAGTCTGCAGTACTCAATTATCAGAAAAACCTCGGATTAACAGTCACCGGAAAACTAGACGATGAAACGATGAACGAAATTATGCTTCCGCGTTGCGGTATGAGCGATTTAGTTCATGATCACAACTCGTTACATACTACGAAAAATTACGCTTACTTTTACGGGAGACCTAGGTGGACGAAAACATCTCCGATGACTTTATCTTACGCTTTCTCACCGAATTCGATGATCGATTACATCGACGCATCGGAAATTAGATCCGTTTTTCAACGAGCGTTTGCGCGGTGGTCTTCTGCGATTCCGGTGAATTTCATTGAGACAGAGGATTACTTCACGGCGGATATTAAAATCGGTTTCTACAGCGGCGATCACGGCGACGGAGAACCTTTCGACGGAGTGTTGGGAGTGTTAGCTCACGCTTTTTCGCCGGAGAACGGGAGGTTCCATTTAGACGCGGCGGAAACATGGGCGGTTGATTTTGATGAAGAGAGATCGAAAGTGGCTGTGGATTTAGAATCGGTGGCGACCCATGAGATTGGGCATGTACTTGGGCTTGCTCATTCATCGGTTAAAGATGCAGTAATGTACCCAAGTTTAAGCCCAAGAACGAAGAAAAGGGATTTGAAGCTTGATGACGTGGAAGGGGTCCAAGCTTTATATGGGTCAAACCCGAATTTTAAGTACACGTCATCATTGGAACATGACACGTCATCATCAAATAGAAGAAGAAGAAGAACAACATCAAAGTGGACCACTTTTTTTGGAATGGTGGTTTTGATCTTTTCATTGTGTTTATGATTTGATTGCTTATATTTTTTTGGATGGATGTATTTAAAAGATAGTGATGGATAAGATGATGTTGTAAAGATATTGAACACAAAAAAAGAAAAGAAAGTAAAGAACATTTTTTAACAATGTTTTAAAGGTTCTATATATATATATATATATTCTTTGTGAATCATTCTTGTTGGGTTGAACTATAGAAAGGGAGATAAAAGAGTCAAAGAAGAATTGAAAGTTTGGTTACCTTTGTGACTTATAGTGGGAAGGTGGGCGAAGAGCTAGTAGCCTGCATCTGCATGTGGTTCGGTTAATAAATTCATTATATATATATATATATAGAAATATTAAATTTAGAATTTAGTTATTATCCTTAAAGTCGTTGAAAAACTCATGAAATGAAAATCCTAACTTCGCCTTTTAGTTTTGGACTTCTTCTTTTTAATTTTAGAGTGAAAAGCGAAAAGCGAAAAACTAATGGACTTTTTCTATATTTAGTGGGTTATTAACAAAGATAGGATTTTTTTTTTTTAATTGGATGATAAGTATTTATTCGTGCATAATATGTATATCAAATTGAGCAATTTAAGCTTAGTGGTTAAAAATTATTGTAAGAATATGTTACTTAATCGTGAATAAGTGATAAGTATGTGTATGAAAAAATTAAAATTTTATATTTATTAATTTGACGTAAATATGAGTTTTTATCATTTTTTTAAGCATTTCAAAATATTATGCTTGATGATTTCTTTATTGTTCTTAATAAGAACTGGTAATTGCAAGATTAGGACTAGGCTAGTTGGAAAGTAGCTAGGAAAAACAATAATTTAATTTCAAAGTGAGCTATCTGAATTCTGAACTTCTATCATTAATCAAGTACTAATTGATTAATTGTTTAGAAAGATAAGGCATGATTTATACTTAAAATAAACCATGGAAAGAGATGTATTACGAACAAATTAATTACAATATTGAAATTGACAAATTATAATACAGAGAGATTAGGAATTTCTTTACACTATATAGCCCATCTATATCATACTAATACTATTAAAAGAAGAGACACTAAAAAATATTTTTGATTATTCGAAATACTATAGAATGATGAAAGGAAAATGATGCTAGAAAAGTAAGAAGTAAAGCTCCAAAATCATATAAAATTGTGTGTTGACATAACTCGTCTAACTTGTAAAGTGTAAGCATATGCATTCTAGCAAGGAGAAAAAAGAAGATGACAGTTACTCTCCCCGTTTTAATTTGTTTGTATTAATACCACGTGATATGTTAAGAGAAGATGATAGTTGCAACTTGCAACTACGGTCTACGTGATATGTTTAAAACCACAAAATTAAATAATAGTATTCTGATACATTTCAAATATTTTTAATTTAAGATCACAAATTTCAAAAGTCTTTTTTATTTTATTAAACTTATGTAAAATCAAAATCAAGCAAATAAATCAAAACGAGAGAATACTATTTATTTATTTTGAATGTTTTGAGTCAAGAAGATGTACATGAAGTTATACTGTTATTTCTAATTGTTGCAGCTTTATTTCTAGCTCTTTTTTTTCTTTTCCCTCGGAGCATTCGGCGAAATTCATATGATAACACGACCATAATATAAATATGATACATTTACGGCAAATTGCTTACCACGATGGAAATTTGGTCAAGATTTTGATGTTGATTATTGAAATTGTCTATTGAAAAAAAAAAAGATTCTTTTTTTGCAACCTAGTGGTTAGCCTTGCACTAAATTTCAAATAAAGAAAAGAATTGAAGTTTGCACTTAATGATGTAGTTAAGTGTTTGATTAAGTGGGAAGAATCCTAAAGTTTTACTTTCAGATTTTAATAGAGATGAAACAATATATTATGTAATTTTTTCTCATAGATTCAAATCTTGATAAAAGAGTTATATTGAATTTATGATGAGAAATAATATGTATTTGACGAATTAATTAGTCGAGGTGGGCAAGGACTCACACCATATTTGAATTGGTGAAAGAAAATTGATATTCGATTGAAAAGTTAATCAAGATGCTCACAAATTGACCCGAATTATAGAAGGAAAAAAAGAAAGGATTGAAGTTAACATGTAAGAAAACATGTGTGCCAAATACGTAATTACGGGGACCGAAACGACGAATTTGGACAAAGGCTTTGAACTAAAACCCTAAACCCAATCAATCAACACTGTATCCACCATAGCTACGAGATCTTCACCCAAAACTCTCCCTACAATGGCTTCAAGGTGTAGCAGAATTATCAATAAGGCTTCCATTTCTTCTATAAGATCCGCTATCAAGCTCAATTCCCAATCAGCTTCTTCTACGACGTCGTTTTCCAGTTTCTCTGCTTCAACCAGATCTGCTTCGTCTCCTCTCCGCCGGTTATCCTTTTCAAGGTACTTTCAGCTACAGTTACTTCTACAGAATATAGCTGCTTCATATTCCGGATATCGTAAAATTACGTTTGCATCATTTTTAGTTGATTGATTGAACATTTGTGCTGTTACACTTTTGTTTGTTAATTTTATGTTTTCCTAGTGTTTTTGGTATATTTATGTTATTAATTTTGCAGAATTCCGTCGGAGCTAGGAGGAGTGCAGTCAATGTTGCCACTACACAATGCAGTTGCTACAGCTAGGATGACGTCATGCCTGAGCTCAACATCGAGGAGTTGCAGAGCTCTTTCACAGGGTACACTTTGCTGCACCTCTCCAGACCTCTAGCATGTTCATTTATTACTACCACAAAATAAAAAAGAAGTATGTGCTTGTTCTTACTGTTTGTACATGGTTGTTAAATGTTAATTTATCTTTTTTGTTGTGATATCTGTTTCTGCGGGTGTTATAATCGGATATTCAAATCCAATGGTTTATCGGGAGCAAGGGGAGCTTTTAAAATGCTTAAATTACTAATAATTGCTAATATCTGAAGGAAAGGAAATTCAATATGAGAGACATTTCAATTTTCATAGAATTCAAAAAATTACTAAACACTTGCAACATCTTGCAATCAATATGAGTTTTCTTATGAATACGTCTTCTTGCTGGAGGTGACGGTATGTTGAACTACCTAAGAATGGCAAACCAGTATGGTCATTACTTTGAATGTGCAAAACCACATGACAACAATTACCCGTACCAATCAGAAGTTGAGTTAGTGTTGCACAGTCTTGAATTGGCTTGATAACATTCTCAAACTTCCTTTTACTGAAATATATAGAATGATTTCATCATATTTGTGAAAATTGTTTAACATATTTGCCTTATCTGGTGCTCTTCTCCTTCTTCTCCTATTTCAATGTACTAGTGTTATTAGGTAATTAGCTCTACCTACACCTTGAACCAGCTTCATGTACTTCGAGAAATATTTAGATATGTTGCATCTGTTTCTTGCATCCTGTGTTAAAGATTGGACACATTTATTCGAACAGGGCAGAAAAGCTCTTGTGGAATGACTTCCCTCCTCCCTTTCATCAGTAAACTGTGTGGGAGAGTGTCTTCTATTGAGTAGAAATTGTAGAGGAGTATGCCTATCATCCTTGCCTTACTAGGTCCTTCTAGACTTCCACATTGGATGGGGTAGACAAGTTACCATATAACTTGTTTCACTTTCACAGGTTTGTTATAATTTGTAGTGACTAGCAATAGAAATAGATTCACCCAATAGTGTTCTATCATCTCACTTGTACTATAGAAAAGGAAGGAGAAATCTGAAAGAAATATTTCTTTATCATGAATGGAAAACCAACGAAGTAAAAGTGAGATGGTGAACTCTCTCGTCTCTGTACATCTAAGAACCTAACATATGGTTGTGCAGTTGTGGTTTTACCTTGTTGAATAACTTAGAAGTTAGAACTAGCAAGTAGCAACTAACAAGGATGAAACCAACCATTATTAGTTGTGAAATTGGATATTCATTTGTGACTTTTGAAAATCATGTCACTAGTCTCTTTTAAAAACAAAGGAAAAGTCAATTTGGGTGAAACATAATAAGTAATGGCCTGTATTTATCGTTAAACACCTGTTTTGTTGTTTGACTTTTCTTGAACTCCCGATACTTTTGGTTCTCTCTTCTGGGGGAGTGTGGTGGTGGTTGACTGGTTGTAAAGGGTATGTAGTCGGATTCTTTGAAAACCAACGCTTATGCTGATGAACCATTAAAGCTCTAAAGCTTACTTGGGCCCTGGGCTAGTATGTCTTTTTCCTCCCCTGAAGCAATTGCAGTCCAAGTTGGTTTGGGCCGAAACCTTCCACTCCTAAACCAGATATAAATCTTCTCATGCTTGTTCTTCTCTATGTTCACTAATATATTTACCAACACTTTGCTTATAAAAAAATATGAATATCCTGAACACCTTACCTAGTAACCAAAAATGGACATATATTTTGAGGTGGAAGGTTTTGATCAGCTTATCTGACTGGAATATTTGGTTCCTGCAGGCACATGAGTTTCCAAAAGCATGAAAGAAATATACTGGGATATGACAGGCCTTCCTATTTTGCTTAAGTGCGTTCCTATCTTAGCACCAAGTTTTATCAGCAGTCTTAAGAAAACTATTAAATGAGTAGGATGGAAGTGAATTCTGTCTAGGGCTGCAATTTTTCTTTTCGCAACCTTCACATGCAATTATTGAATGTAAAAACTTTAAGCAAAAGCTTTCTGAATGAATAAAGTTTTATTATCTTGTTGTTGATTATGTCATTTTACCTATTTCTCATAGTAGCACTTTGGGAATTTTGGAAAATTGTGTTTCTGCATCTTACCATTTTTAAGAAGGTTCATTTGATTGGTAATGTTCTGAGAATATGTTTTTTAGAGCTCCTTGCTTTCAAGTGATTCCAAAGGTTAAGATTTACTCTGCAAACTGAAAGCACATAATCCCTTAACGATCAAATAATAATATTAATAATAATTGAAAGCTCATAATCACTAAAATTCATCTGTTAGTTGAATGATTTTCCCATGTTTAAAGTGTCTTCCGGGGGCTCTGTGTGGTAGTTAGAGTGAGGGAGATATTGTAAAAGCTGTTTCAGTCTAGTGACAAGACTGTTAAATGTTATTAGGAACCATGTTATTGTAGGCTCTTTCTAGGGTAAAATAATGATGGGTTCAGCAATACTTAATGAAGCAAGTAATCTTCTTCATAGAGCCAACCCCAACTTGCTCAGGAGTTCTTTCATACTCTCATCCACTATTTCTCTTTATGTGATTTGCACTTCTCTTTTATTTGCCGGAGAAGTTTTGCATGGACTTTTAGGTCATAATAATTCCATGTCTGCCCACCATCTGTGTATCTAAGCACTTCTAAGTCAATGTCAGCATTAGAAATGCTTTCAAGAATTATAGCAATCTTATCCATGAAAATGATCTTGTCGTTCTTTATGAAACCCAAAATTATAGGTCTATAATGAAATCTGTCACTGGTCTAGTTTTGTCTTTGAGAGTCCTGCTATGACTGTTAGATACAGGTGGAGTCTATTAGGAGATTACAAGGAGCAGATTTAATGCATTAGTGATTGATCTTTAGTAACTTCCATGCATTTTTCTTATTAAAAAAGTAATCTTTAACAACTTCCATGATTTTGATTTTAAATCATATATCTGTTTATAACATATAGTAGCAAGTAAATTGAAATCTCATTGAATTTGATCTTTGTTAAAAGTGGTTAGGAAAGTGGAATAGGTAGATTTGTCTTTCAAATCGTGTAGGACAAAGTATCAGCTAAGAGGCGAACATTTTTTGACTGTCACCTCCAGGGTTCCGCTGAAAAGAAAAAGAAAAGAACAAAAATCATACAGGAGTCTGTCATAAAATAATTGTCTGACTTCAGTTGTTTTTATGTTAAGCTATTATGCCCCTATTTGACAAAGCCTATTTTGGTAACAAGAATTTTCATTTTCCCAGATGATACTGAAGGAACGTGAAATTTTTTGCTCTTCAAGAGGAGGTTGTATCTGCTTGAATTTAGCTACAAGATATTTTGCCTTGGCTTTAAACCATGTTTTCAGACATATCATTTGCTTATTGTAGAGAAACAGATGCATCAGAGATGAACCTACCCTTTTCTTTTTCAAATACTTGAATGCAACATTGTCTTGTATGTAACACTTAGGGGGGGGGGGGGGGGGGGGGGGGGGGGGGGGGGGGGGGGGGGGGGGGGGGGGGGGGGGGGGGGGGGGGGGGGGGGGGGGGGGGGGGGGGGGGGGGGGGGGGGGGGGGGG